>CM060639.1:24388268-24523268 GCA_030578275.1 Meda fulgida
AATCATAGTATTACAATGTTGTAATCATAGTATCGCCATGACACAAAACCCCCAAACCTTTGTAATCTATGGGATATGTCCAAAATGTGGTATTACCATAGTATCATTTTCAAAATGCCCTACATCGCCACATGGCACCATGACCAAAAAACAAACTAACAAATAAACAAACAATCTTGGTAATTTCATATTACTATGTTAAAAAGTATATACATAAATATACAAAAACATAGTGACAACATAGTTATTAACATGACTATGACATAATAATACTATATTTCACTATAATAATAATAATAATTAAAAAAAAATCATGACCAAAAACCTATATAAAACAGGGTATTAGCATTATAAAAAAAAAAATAAAAAAAAATAATGTACTTTTTGCATAGTGCCACACTGAAAAAACAATATGTTCAAAGAACATGGTACCACATCCAAAACCATAGTATTACTATGGCACATGTCCAAAAATATACCATAGTAAATGCCCAAAACAACAGCATTACCAATGCACATCAAAACTTGATGCATTTACTTAATATATGAAATCCATAACCATTGTATTTCTATGCGAGACATCCAAAATCTGTAATTACCATTTCCTACATGTCAAAACAAACAACAACCACATAATTACCATGATTATGACATTACTATACCAATAAATACATAAATAAATATAAAACAGGGTATTCCACTGCATCTAATGACACGCTAACAACACGATCTGATGATTCAGCATCACACTGAATCTAATGACACGCTAACAACACGATCTGATCATTCAGCATCACTGCATCTGATGACACGCTAACAACACGATCTGATCATTCAGCATCACTGCATCTAATGACACGCTAACAACACGATCTGATCATTCAGCATCACTGCATCTAATGACACGCTAACAACACGATCTGATCATTCAGCATCACTGCATCTAATGACACGCTAACAACACGATCTGATCATTCAGCATCACACTGCATCTGATGACACGCTAACAACACAATCTGATCATTCAGCATCACTGCATCTGATGACACGCTAACAACACGATCTGATCATTCAGCATCACTGCATCTAATGACACGCTAACAACACGATCTGATCATTCAGCATCACTGCATCTGATGACACGCTAACAACACGATCTGATCATTCAGCATCACTGCATCTAATGACACGCTAACAACACGATCTGATCATTCAGCATCACTGCATCTAATGACACGCTAACAACACGATCTGATCATTCAGCATCACACTGAATCTAATGACACGCTAACAACACGATCTGATCATTCAGCATCACTGCATCTAATGACACGCTAACAACACGATCTGATCATTCAGCATCACACTGAATCTAATGACACGCTAACAACACGATCTGATCATTCAGCATCACTGCATCTAATGACACGCTAACAACACGATCTGATCATTCAGCATCACTGCATCTAATGACACGCTAACAACACGATCTGATCATTCAGCATCACACTGCATCTAATGACACGCTAACAACACGATCTGATCATTCAGCATCACTGCATCTAATGACACGCTAACAACACGATCTGATCATTCAGCATCACACTGCATCTGATGACACGCTAACAACACGATCTGATCATTCAGCATCACTGCATCTAATGACACGCTAACAACACGATCTGATCATTCAGCATCACACTGAATCTAATGACACGCTAACAACACGATCTGATCATTCAGCATCACTGCATCTAATGACACGCTAACAACACGATCTGATCATTCAGCATCACTGCATCTAATGACACGCTAACAACACGATCTGATCATTCAGCATCACTGCATCTAATGACACGCTAACAACACGATCTGATCATTCAGCATCACTGCATCTAATGACACGCTAACAACACGATCTGATCATTCAGCATCACACTGAATCTAATGACACGCTAACAACACGATCTGATCTTTCAGCATCACTGCATCTAATGACACGCTAACAACACGATCTGATCATTCAGCATCACTGCATCTAATGACACACTAACAACACGATCTGATCATTCAGCATCACACTGCATCTAATGACACGCTAACAACACGATCTGATCATTCAGCATCACACTGCATCTAATGACACGCTAACAACACGATCTGATCATTCAGCATCACTGCATCTAATGACACGCTAACAACACGATCTGATCATTCAGCATCACTGCATCTAATGACACGCTAACAACACGATCTGATCATTCAGCATCACTGCATCTAATGACACGCTAACAACACGATCTGATCATTCAGCATCACTGCATCTAATGACACGCTAACAACACGATCTGATTATTCAGCATTACTGCATCTAATGACACGCTAACAACACGATCTGATCATTCAGCATCACTGCATCTAATGACACGCTAACAACACGATCTGATTATTCAGCATTACTGCATCTAATGACACGCTAACAACACGCTCTGATCATTCAGCATCACACTGCATCTGATGACACGCTAACAACATGATCTGATCATTCAGCATCACACTGCACCTAATGACACGCTAACAACACGATCTGATCATTCAGCATCACTGCATCTAATGACACGCTAACAACACGATCTGATCATTCAGCATCACTGCATCTAATGACACGCTAACAACATGATCTGATCATTCAGCATCACACTGCATCTAATGACACGCTAACAACACGATCTGATCATTCAGCATCACTGCATCTAATGACACGCTAACAACACGATCTGATCATTCAGCATCACTGCATCTAATGACACGCTAACAACACAATCTGATCATTCAGCATCACACTGCATCTAATGACACGCTAACAACACGATCTGATCATTCAGCATCACTGCATCTAATGACACGCTAACAACACGATCTGATCATTCAGCATCACTGCATCTAATGACACGCTAACAACACGATCTGATCATTCAGCATCACTGCATCTAATGACACGCTAACAACACGATCTGATCATTCAGCATCACACTGCATCTAATGACACGCTAACAACACGATCTGATCATTCAGCATCACACTGCATCTAATGACACGCTAACAACACGATCTGATCATTCAGCATCACTGCATCTAATGACACGCTAACAACACGATCTGATTATTCAGCATCACTGCATCTAATGACACGCTAACAACACGATCTGATCATTCAGCATCACACTGCATCTGATGACACGCTAATAACACGATCTGATCATTCAGCATCACTGCATCTGATGACACGCTAACAACACGATCTGATCATTCAGCATCACTGCATCTAATGACACGCTAACAACACGATCTGATCATTCAGCATCACACTGAATCTAATGACACGCTAACAACACGATCTGATCATTCAGCATCACTGCATCTGATGACACGCTAACAACACGATCTGAACATTCAGCATCACACTTAATCTAATGACACGCTAACAACACAATCTGATCATTCAGCATCACACTGCATCTGATGACACGCTAACAACACGATCTGATCATTCAGCATCACTGCATCTGATGACACGCTAACAACACGATCTGATCATTCAGCATCACACTGAATCTAATGACACGCTAACAACACAATCTGATCATTCAGCATCACACTGAATCTAATGACACGCTAACAACACGATCTGATCATTCAGCATCACACTGCATCTCAAGCCTTTCTGTGTGACAACAGCACTCAAGGCTTGGAAGCATTAGCAGGATTTAGGGTGCCATCTCCTGTCTGGGAGACGTTTAATCGTAATGACAGAGTGTGTGAACGGCAATCTTCAGATTTCTAATATGCAGATGATGCATCCATGATCAGGGAAGCGAAGCAGAAAATGTAATGGGTCGCTGTTCATCAACAGGGGTGTTTTTGCAGGATGAAAGATGGAGAGATGAGAGATGTATGAAAGGTCAGAGGAACACCTGCTGCGCGGGACGGTGTGAGCCACGACTGAGCCAAACAAAAGCACAGACTCACGCTAGCAAACTAAAACACAGCGTTCTGCTTCCCCACAATCCCCCTCACTGAGAATAAACAACAAACACACATCAACTCGTCACTGCAGCTCTCTGGAGGATTGACTAAACTCTGCTCAGTGCTGTGAAAACTCAGATGGAGATGGACTGCTAAGAAGTTTGTTCCCAAACAGTCTTATACTTTAAACTTTTGTAAAAAAAAAAAATGACCTAGTTTTTAGGACATTAAATCATGGTAATACACCATGTTGTTTTGGATATGCAATTTTACCATATGCAATATCACTATAATACTCATGAGCTGATTGAGTCTAAAAGAACACTGTCGCTCTTAACTCTTGAACGTGCAGCGCATATATATAATCAAATTGCAACCTTAGTGATTTTATAAATCAACTAAGCCATACTGCAATTTCGACTGCCATGCTGGATATTCTTTGAAGCACTTCAATGCATGAATATGTTAATCATTCAGTATCATGTTATACATTAGATTTGCTGCAATCTGATGGAATCACTGTACAATGAGCCTCACCAAACAGCATCACACACTTCCTGGCTGTGTCCGAAATCACCCCTATACCCTTAATCAGGGCAGTATTTAGTTATTGAGTGAGTGCATTCATTCAATCCCATAATACACCGCAATAACGAATGTACAACTGATGTACGGCTAGAGAATACCCATAATGCACTGTGAGAGCCGCGCGCTGAATGAATTCCCGCGTCTGACCAGAACATGGCGCTCGCAGCTGAATCATCCATCCATCCATTTTCCAAACCGTGCAACAGCCTAATATTGTACAGGTATAAATTATTTTTTAATTGATAATTATATTGTTTAATTACGGTTTACTCATGCTAGTTTCAGAGTTCTGGATAGATCTTTTCATTACTACTGGAGCTGACAATTTGCTAAGTTTCAATTCATTATTAAACAGCAAGCATAAACTATGCAAAAGAAGCAGCCCTTTTCATTCACTCCTTCAAGTGGACTAAATTAGTGGAGTATTGTAGGGAATAGTGAATGAGGGTATAGGGGGTGATTTCGAACACGTGCTGACAGGTTTTCCTAACACTTTCTCCATCTGCCATTGGTCAGACCAGCACATAGCCCTACCCCCAAACCCATGCGGTTGCTGTGACAGATTGTCAGACAAACAGAGCAATGTTTTGATTTCTGGGGAATCAACATACACATTGTGTACATATAGTTGTCTCTGCATGTCAAAGTCACCATGAAATCAAAATTGACAATACTCGTTTATTATGGAATATTGCAGTATTTATTATAAATAAATAACCCATGCACATTATTATTATTTTTTAAATTCATCTTATTAATAATCTGTAATCAAAATAATTATCCTTCCCTCTTGCAGCATCTCTTCTCTTCTCTGATGAGGGCGGAGCAACCTGTCACTCACATGAGATCAGCCAATAGCAAACCACAACCATCCAATCAATTCCCCACAGACACAATCAGCCCCCAACCCCCCCCCCCCCCCCCCCACATCTGTTCTTGCTCCAGATGCCGTTTCACTCAAATATACGTCACAATAGGGAGGAAAATCTCGCATATCATAATAACTTTAAAGGGATTTCTTGGTTGTGTGTTCTACATAAGAAAACAACATAAGGGCAAGGAAATGATGACAGAATGCTCAGTCCTGGGTCATCTTTAAGTAAAGTACGGGTATCTGCGGGTCGGAGTAATTGACATGCTGAAATGTCTTTATAATTGTTTGGCTGCTTGTTAAGGTGTGGGATAGAGTTATAGAGTTTATTTCGCCACACACACTACTGCAGCTATCCCTGTCTCCTGTGTAAGTTGGGTTAGGAGAAAGTATTATAACATCAAAAATTATATCACCTTTGGTGAAAGGTGAAAATTACATAACCTTTAAACAAAAGAATAATGGAAAAACTGAGAGTGGCTTTTGGGACTTTAAGAAATGTTAAGTCATTCATCTAAAATTGCCATTTTATCCAACCTTCATCAGGATGATTTTTATGGAGGATGATTTCCTGAACGCTCAGAAAGGTTCATTAGTATTCCTGTGGACAGGGTGAACGGGACATTCACTCACATTTATGGTGTTTAAGGACATTAAGGAGGCTTTAAATACAGTCCTGGGTCTCTGATCACACCATAATGAGCACTCACCCAAACAGCAACTTCAACTCAACTCTTCAAATGTTTTGCCGTAAATTATGTGATTATTATTATTTTTTTGGTTACAGTAGAAGCATCCCTGGTTATATTTAATAATCACAAACAATTATAAAAATGCCTTGCCCATTTAGAAAAAATAAATAAATAAAAACCTTAACCCCCATTTGTCGCAAACAGATCTTGAGTCACCTATAAACTTGATTGTTTTATCGTACAGTAAAGTCTCACACACACTCTTAAAAGGAAAAGGTTCTATAGAATCTAAAATGGTTCTGTCAGGCGTTTCATATAGAGAACTTCTCAGGGGTTCCATCATGGGAACATTCTAGTATTAATTAATTCATTTTGTTTTAATTTATTTTTTTAATTTTGATAACATTTTATGAATAAAGCAGCACATTAAAATGTTACCACTAGAAAAGTTTGAAATAACATGGAAGCATTATGCAATAATATAAAGTCCCCCTGTGGTGAAAATCACGCTTTTAGTGTCGATATGGTGTTTTTAATGTTTAAGACAAACAATGTGCAAATTCATAAATCAACACCATTGATGAGTATTTTCTCTGTAAAACTGCAGTGAACCAAAGACACTGTTTGAAATCTCTGGTGTTTCTGACGTCACAAACCACCTCTTAAACAATCACGTTCATGCCGGCGGGCTTTCGTTTTTTTCATTAACTATGAGCAACTACCACTATTAGCTGTTTGTTAACATAGTCAAGCAAAAGGCTAATCATATTAATTACTGTTATGTGTCCGACGTTATAAAGAGCGACGCCATTGTGCAGCGTTCACCTCAGTAAGTTGACGGAGTGAATCTCTGGTGGGAGTGAGTGGAGGCGGGGCTAATTAGCATATTCATATTTCCGCGTATACTAAATGAAGCAAGGGGATAGAATTACATTCAAGCTATTTTAAGACATGATGATTTTTTTTCACAGGAAAAAACTTTTAAATACAGGTCCTTCTCAAAAAATTAGCATATTGTGATAAAGTTCATTATTTTCCATAATATAATGATACAAATTAAACTTTCATATGTTTTAGATTCATTGCACACCAACTGAAATATTTCAGGTGTTTTATTGTTTTAATACTGATGATTTTGGCATACAGCTCATGAAAACCCAAAATTCCTGTCTCAAAAAATTTGCATATCATGAAAAGGTTCTCTAAACGAGCTATTAACCTAATCATCTGAATCAACTAATTAACTCTAAACACCTGCAAAAGATTCCTGAGGCTTTTAAAAACTCCCAGCCTGTTTCATTACTCAAAACCGCAATCATGGGTAAGACTGCCGACCTGACTGCTGTCCAGAAGGCCATCATTGACACCCTCAAGCAAGAGGGTAAGACACAGAAAGACGTTTCTGAACAAATAGGCTGTTCCCAGAGTGCTGTATCAAGGCCCCTAGTGGGAAGTCTGTGGGAAGGAAAAAGTGTGGCAAAAAACGCTGCACAACGAGAAGAGGTGACCGGAGCCTGAGGAAGATTGTGGAGAAGGACCGATTCCAGACCTTGGGGGACCTGCGGAAGCAGTGGACTGAGTCTGGAGTAGAAACATCCAGAGCCACCGTGCACAGGCGTGTGCAGGAAATGGGCTACAGGTGCCGCATTCCCAGGTCAAGCCACTTTTGAACCAGAAACAGCGGCAGAAGCGCCTGACCTGGGCTACAGAGAAGCAGCACTGGACTGTTGCTCAGTGGTTGCATGTCATTCAGAAATCAAGGTGCCAGAGTCTGGAGGAAGACTGGGGAGAAGGAAATGCCAAAATGCCTGAAGTCCAGTGTCAAGTACCCACAGTCAGTGATGGTCTGGGGTGCCATGTCAGCTGCTGGTGTTGGTCCACTGTGTTTTATCAAGGGCAGGGTCAATGCAGCTAGCTATCAGGAGATTTTGGAGCACTTCATGCTTCCACCTGCTGAAAAGCTTTATGGAGATGAAGATTTCATTTTTCAGCACGACCTGGCACCTGCTCACAGTGCCAAAACCACTGGTAAATGGTTTACTGACCATGGTATTACTGTGCTCAATTGGCCTGCCAACTCTCCTGACCTGAACCCCATAGAGAATCTGTGGGATATTGTGAAGAGAAAGTTGAGAGACGCAAGACCCAACACTCTGGATGAGCTTAAGGCGGCTCTCGAAGCATCCTGGGCCTCCAGAACACCTCAGCAGTGCCACAGGCTGATTGCCTCCATGCCACGCCGCATTGAAGCAGTCATTTCTGCAAGAGGATTCCCGACCAAGTATTGAGTGCATAACTGAACATAATTATTTGAAGGGTGACTTTTTTTTTTTTTTTTTTTAAAAACACTTATTTTATTGGTCAGATGAAATATGCTTATTTTTTTAGATAGGAATTTGGGGTTTTCATGAGCTGTATGCCAAAATCATCAGTATTAAAACAATAAAAGACCTGAAATATTTCAGTTGGTGTGCAATGAATCTAAAATATATGAAAGTTTCATTTTTATCATTACATTATGGAAAATAATGAACTTTATCACAATATGCTAATTTTTTTAGAAGGACCTGTATATAATTTTGGTGATCAAAGATTAGTTTTAAGGGATACAATTATTGACTACAGGGGGACTTAAAGACATTTATCCTTATTTTGACAAAGGGGTTTTAAAATTGAGGCAATAACCCTAGAGTTCTACAAAGAACCTCATGGAGTGTATGTAGAGTTCTGAAAAACTCTGGATACCAAGCTAAAACTTCTGATGCTAAACAATCCCTTGGGTAAACTTTATTAGAAGATATATCATTCTTATATTTCTATATTATGTCTGTTTGTTTGAGTGGCCTGATATAACAATATTAGCTCAACCAATGGCGTGAGCGGAGCTTCCGGTTTATCCAGACTCAGCTTCAGATGACATTCCTACAAATCTTTTAATTTCTTTTGGAAGAAATAATCACTTTTCCAATCACATTTCTCATTGCAGCCTCAAATCTTTTTGCAATTTGCAATTCTTCCTAAACTATATAATTCACCAGAGCTGAATTTTAGGTGCATTTGGTGCTTAACGATTTAATTTTGCTCAGGTAATAACAATGAAAATACAATTTCACTGCAGTAACAATAATAGTATAAACTGTTTGTATGTAAGGGTCCCGGACACAGTTTTGAGAGAGCTTTCTGACAGGGTCAACGGTTCTCCCAAACACCAGAGATCTTCCCGTTGCACAGCACACATCCGTCAAGCGTGACACAATCTCCTGGGGAAATGGAGTTATTAGTCCCATAATAAAGTTATCACGAGGTTATTACACCGCAGCTGCCCTTAACACAGCTGGAATTACCACTGCAATTCATCAACATGTGCTTCCGATGTGCAAACGCATGTCAAATGCAGACTCTGGGGATACGGAAGACCTTTCTTGTTTAGTTTTTCATCTTACTATTAATATATTTCATTAAATATAATGTCTTAAAATATACAAGATACATTTACTTCAGAAGCAAAATTTAAATTTTCTTTACAAAATCTATATGTACCTGTATGTTTCTTTATTTCACTGGCAAATGTCTTTTCCTTACATTCTGATTTATGCCTGAAATAAGAAAGTGTTATTTTAGTATCATTGAGATACTTTTAAAGATTTTGTTTTACTTTGAATCAGTTTTTGTTTTTAATATTTTATATTAAAATTTATATTAACATGTCTATATAGGTTTTTTATTTATTTATTTTAGTTATTTTAGTACATCAAATTAACTTACATTAAAGTGAGAAATGTTGCCTTGGCAACTAACTAAAATTTAAAAATGTACTAGCAATTTCCGGGTGAATTTTTGTCAGTGTTGATAAGATCAAAACAAAACAAAATCAAAATTAAACAGAGGAGAAAAAAGTTAATTCAAGACAGATTATTTGAAAAACAAGCCTTTAACATAACTTACAAAATTTTGCTTTAAGGATGTTTAGTTTTTCTTTTCTTGAAAAAATTCTGATTCAGAAAATGATATTTAGCCATGTATTAAACACTGCAAATATAAACACACACACACGTATATATATATATATAGATATATAGATAGATAGATAGATAGATAGATAGATAGATAGATAGATAGATAGATAGATAGATAGATAGATAGATAGCAGAAAATTGAAACAATAATGCATTTCATCCATTTTTTATATTTACAATGTAAACTTTTTGCGGTTTCTTTCCCCCATTTATGATTATAATCAACAAACAATAGAAATGCGAGACAGTATCCTCTGAATAGCTGACTGTTTGTTCGGGGAGGGATATGAATAGATAGACAAAATCAATATGCTGTTGACGGTGTGAAAAAGTGCTGAGCGGGAGAGCCCAGGGGTGGCACGGCCATCAGAGGTAAAGAACACATTAGAACAGGGAAAACTGCGATGAATATGAAACAGAGGGCGGCTGTGCAGTCGCTGCTAAAGAGCAAAGTCAGGATCGGTCCCATCTGTCGGTGCGCCACCATCAAGCCCAAAGGATTTCAGGGTTTGCTTGCCGTCCTCAAAGTGCCCCAAAGTTCCTCTGCATTGGTCTGAGTTATGAAAGTTATTTGTAATTGAAAGTATATTTAAAGACCTAATATGCTTTTTCAAAACTTTCTTTAGTGTGTGTTGCTGTTTGAGGATGAAAAAGCTCTGCAAAGTTAAAAAGTCCCGCCATCGGGAGTTATTCTCTATATCAGTGTTTCTGAACTCCCTGAAACGCCTCCATTGTAGTCTTGAGTTTCTTCCGGGAACGAACACGTCACAATATTCCTCATTATAATAATTCATACGGAGAATAAAGGGGCGGGGCCTGGGTGAGTTAGTCAGTAGTGTGTTAAAACTCACAGTTATGGTAAAGTGGGACATTTCCCAAGTACACTCGAAGTGCTTGACCAATCACAACACACTGCTCCGACCGACCAATCAGAGCACAGTGTGCTTTTCAGAAGGAGGGGCTTCATAGAGACAGAATTAAACAGAGCGTTACTGGCAGACTGGGAAGAGAGGAGCCGCAACAATGGAGAATATGAGAAAAACAATGTGTTTTTGAACATTCAAGAATGAAAACCTGCTCTAGTAGAGCCCAAGTACTAAATCAAGGCTTTTAAAAAGGGCAAAATAGGTTCCTTTAAACTACTAAATCAACCTTTTATAAGTGTTGTGCAAAAGCATTGGGAAGGTGCTATTGTTTCTTATTTCTCTATTTTTCTGGTGTAGACCTCTATTTTTAGATTGTATCAAATTAAGGCCGTGTAGCTCAATAGCTTCTCTAAATCTAATATCCAGCAGAGTTTAGCTCTGGCTCTAATCAAACACAATGCTGAAGGTCTTAGGAGTTCACTTGAAAATTACAGGCTGGTTTGTTAGATCAGGACTGGAGATACTCTCTGCAGATTTCCGAGAAAAGAAACAAACGGGAAACAAACTGAAAGCCCTTGGAAATCTATCAAAAGTTTTACATCAAGCTTTTTTAACTTGCACACTCAGGTTTCACTGGTAAAGAGAGACTGAGTTAAATGAAGAAACGAGGAAGGAACTGTATAAAAAGGAGATAAAAATAAGGATATGAATAAGGGAAAGCAGAGACATTTTTAATATATATATACACATGCTATGACTTAACGACAAATGCTTAGACACTCTTCTCCACTCCTCAAATACATAAAACATTAGCTTGTATTTATATATAGAAAACGCTATACTAATTCAAAGAACCAGGTCTTCATTTACCCTTGCATGGCAAACAAGCCGAGACGTCCAGCCTGTGTGCGCCACTGCATCGAGGTGGGAGGAGCTACTGTTCTTTTTAATACTTTTCGTTTGTTAAATATTTGCAAAACCCACAGACAGATGTAAAGGGTGATCAATAATAGTAATGATTTATGAAAAAAAAAAAAGATTTATTGTTCGCCCGACAGCGACAATATAAATCTTACTGACCCTGAACTTTTGAACAGTAGTGTAAATATGCATCAAAAGTATACATTTATATAAAATATAAATCCTCAAAGTGTTGCATAGAAACAACCACAAACAGTAACTATCCCTAGGTATAGAAAAGTAAATGAAGAATGACCCATGTATGATATTATAATTAATAAGCTACACACTACATGCTGTCAGGTGTATATAATCGAACAGGAGATTCAGCACCAGGGACAGCTCTGCGTCACCTGAGCAAAGTCACATGCATCTCTGCCTAATCTAAAAGTATTGAGGGGTGGAAAAAAACACAATGATAAATTACAATGAGGGAAAAAAACTCACAAAAGATGCTTAGAAATACAAACTGCATCCGTTCCCCTGCCACAGTCTTTTCATTTTTTCCTTTCGGGCACTGAAGCAGAGGTTAGATAAACACAGGGATGTGTAGAGAGAAATGCATTGCATTAAGAGGTGAGTAGTTGCCTCGAGGGGAATGTATTCAATCCTTCTGCTTGCTCAGCTATACACACAACATTGTTTTTTTATTAAACATTCTGCTTTTATTGGCCATTTTACAAGCAATACTGCCACAGGTGTTTGACTGCATTATAACAAAACACTAGAGGAAGTGCTCAGCAAACTCAATGTGAGGCACCTGTTGAAAACCAAAGAGAAATCAGAATAACAGAATCGATTGCGGGGGAGTTTAGCCACTACTGATTGACTAGGCGGACGATGAGAAATGGCATTCATGCTTTGAGTTGTTCACCAGCCTGAAACAGGAAAGTAGAGGGAATATAAAGGAATAGGGCACCTTAAAATTTAAATTCAGTCATCGTTTACTCATGTATTGTAAAGCTAGAATACTCCAGTCTCCTTCCATGAAAAGGAGTGGCAGCAAAAACTTCCACAAAAGCCAAGTCATACAGCTTCATATCCATCACACTAACTGAGAGCCAAGTAAACATATTACAGATGCAAATATTACTGCTGTGATCTGCGATGAACACAGCATTTGTTCCTGGATTAAGAAGCTATTTTCGAGATATGGCGTCAACCCAACATAACGGGTAAACATCTCTCCTTTATCATGGGAGGCAGGAGACAATATGTGATTTGAAAAGATGCCATGAGGACGCGAGTTTATGTTGTGGTAAAACAGAGGAAATGGGAAGAATGTGTGTTTGCGTTCAAATACCATAATAAACAGGTGAAAGAAAGTTGAAAATATCTTCTTGTCTGTAAAGAATTATAATTTCATATTGATATTGGGGCTTTTATCAGATACAATTAAAATATGAGATTAATTTGATTAATTAAAAATGTCATTATACAGCAATTTATAATATTTTTTTTCCGAATTGATTTAAAGGCCTAATTTAACTTTGTTTAGTTGTTATCTATCTATCTATCTATCTATCTATCTATCTATCTATCTATCTATCTATCTATCTATCTATCTATCTATCTATCTATCTATCTATCGTCCCATCCATCCATCTATTGATCCATCTCAATCTCCATCTACAAATTTATGTTCATATATTGTCTCTATAAATATAGAATATTTTCAGCTATACTGCATCAACCAATCCTATTTTCGACACAACAAAATACATTGGTCATCTGGCCACACATTTATTGCTGGCTGTTCAGCAAGTATAAAGATCTTGTGGACCATAAGTCACATTAGCAGTCAGATTTCATCTCTGCAGCAAGAGAAGAGCAGAGAGGTTTTGACACTGAGTACCTTCGCTAGTAGTTAGTGGAAATTGATTGTTCAGCAGGGGATAATCTGGACGAGAGCACTGAAGAGGTAAATCACATCAATACTGTATTTCAAACACAAGTGGATGGAAGTCATGGCCGTAGACAGTCAATATCCTCACCGAGGCATCAGATGTGCTGTGACAGGCTTGCTTTAGCACTCACACACACACACGCGCACACACACACACACACACACACACACACACACACACACACACACACACACACACACACACACACACACACACACACACACACACACACACACACACACACACACACACACACACACACACACACACACAGTGTAATAGCTCACTAAATGGACTGTTCACATCTGAGATACAAATGTGATCTGGATCAAAGATGAAGTGGCTTTGAAGGTGTGTGTTTGTATTGTAAATGTGAATGCGTGCATTGAGGGGGAGGTTCAGACGGTGACGTAACAAAAACGCACAATCCCGTAGAGAGGAAAACAAGTTTGTTGCAACTCAAAGTCATCAGAGAAAGAAAAAGTGCCATTGCAATTGTTACGAAATACCTAAACATGGACGTATCGCCCTCCGGGGGTGAAAACATGGAAGTAATTCACACAGAATATTTCTGTCTGAACTTTAAGCCAGTGAGTAAAAACTGAGCTGAGCGTAAAATTTAAATAAACTGAAATATTAACAATCACAATAACAAAAGAAGTGCAGATGAATACAGTGACCAACACATTTTCTTCATGAATCAAAAAGACTACACTTGGACATGATCATGGATATTAGGGATGCACAATTTGGAGAAAAACATCTAATTGCGTCTTCTGTTTAAAGAAAAAATTTGTCACAATTTGGCCAATTTTTTTGGATTAAATATAAATAGTAGGCTAGTAAAACCACAATAGTACTATTTATGGCTTAATTTTTTCATTTTCAAACATTAAACCAATGTATTTTCATAAAAAATAAAATAAATGTGGAGCCCTTAAAGCTTCTCTTCCGTTGCTAAGCATTTCTCATTGCAAGTATGGGAAGATGTTGAAGCATGTTGCTTTCCAAATGCAAGTTAAAAAGACTCAAACTCCGAGCAGATGCAGAGATAGAGTTTGTGTGAAGCAGCATTTACTGTAAACTGAGCCGCTCTGAGACACGGCGGATCATCAGCTGCTCGTATCAGAAAAAAGTGCCACGCTTCACTCTGAAACATGAAGTGAAAAAATTCAATTTAATCGCAGCCTTCACCATTGATACCAGGGAAATATCACAAGAACTGGACAAAAATGAAACTTCCTAGTGTGTGTGTGTTGAGCACCTGTGTGTGTGCACCTGAAACTAGGGGTGGGGGGAAAAATCGATTCACATATGAATCGCCATTTTATCTTCCGCCTATTCGAATCGATTCACAAATTGATCTTCTAAATGTTTAAAAATGTGATGTCCTTTCAGAGAAGACAGTTTAGAGAGTGCACAGGCTTGCAACGGAGGAAATATTATGAATGTAGCTTATAGAAAACAGCAATTCATAACAAATGTCAATATCTTAACAAATAGAACATAGCCTTAAATAATGTTTAGTTTAGTTAGTCGAGTACACGTCAAGCTTTCCTTGCGATCTTTCCGTGTACAGGTAGGCTACTTTAGTTTTTACATACAAGAATCACATTCAAATGAACAAATACCCTATGAGATAAGATAATGAACATGTCCTGATGAACATGTGCCCCCAATAATGGATTTGAATTGAATCATGGGATTCCAAAAAAAATCCCACCCCTACCTGAAACAGAGGCCAGTTAGTCTGGGTAAACCACACTCCCCTGGACTCAAGACACTGGCAACTGACACTAAAGACTCGCCTCCCACGCCGGTTCTAATTCCCCTCGGAGCGGGGCGAGTAACCAAAGGGTTACGTTGGTGCCGTGACCCGGGTGGGAGTGAGGTTTAAGAGTGAGTGTAACTGAGTGTAAATGCTTGGCCATTAATTCATGCATCTTAGTTCAATGTTTTGGTTTCCTTTCCATTCGCTTCTCAATCCAGTCTGGAACTAATCTCTAAATCATTCAGGTCTGCTCATCATCATGTTTAAAATGGCGACCAACATAAATTATGTCATGTCAAAAGCATTAATGAGCAGAAAGCAACAGCTTGACTGTGTTGACACTGGCTCTCAAGAGAATTTAGCAGTCGCATTTTTTGTGTCTCTTCAGTACAGATTTCTCACAGCTGTGGTGCACTGATAGAAAATGAAATCATGACACTATTGTGTTGATTATTTTACACTGTATAGACAAGCTTGTCTTGCATACTAATATGGACTGCATCATCATAATTCAAAATTTTTTAAGGGACTTACATTTATGCATTTATGTACAGTATTATATATAATAATAACAATATGTGGTAGAGAGAGGACAGAATAGTGAGGGGGTTGGGTGTCAATCAGGAAATGTTGCAAGCCAGATTCAAACTTACACCTCCCACATGAGCACCACAACTACATACAAAATCACATACTTCCCCACTGCCTAGTAAGTGAAAAACAAAGTGAGTAGTAGTATGTCTGAAATCACAGTATTCCTAAAACAGTAGGCAAAAAGCACCAGGATGACTGACTTCTGAAGTGTGCATATGATGGACACTATGGACACTTTACTATCCCATGAGGCCAAGGGACAGTACTTGTCAATGTCAGTGAAGCGACGCAACTGATGGTGGTAGGTCACATGATGACAACATGGCAAATGTAGTTTGTACAACATGGCAAATGTATCTGAATTACATTCATACTGCACACACTCATACTATATACTTGAACATCCTATTTAAATGGCTGATTAGAACTTTAGAATTTCTCTATGTACATAACCTCAGCTCTGATTGGCTGCAAAGTATGTGAGCGGCACAGAGTGAGCTCTGATTGGCTAACATTTCTGCATGTGAATTTTACATTTTGTCGTTCAAACTGTCTACAATTTAAATTCTACAATGTTTCATTTTAAAACACTAAACCTAAGGTAGAGCAGAGGACAAAAGAGAGAGAGACACAAACACACACACACACACCCCACTCTTGCTCTTTATGGGAAGTCCTGTCCTCTCCATGGTGAAATTTACACACACCACTATAACGTCAGACTCATTTTGGTGCTGGTAAATATATAGCCGTTATTGCACAGTCCCCTGAGGGGGGATGGAGGTTAAGGCGGGAAAGCCCTGAATTAATCTAGTCAGGCGTCTCACACACACAGCGAGGCCCAACTCTGCTTTACATTCAACAGCCTGAGTTATAGCCGACAACACACCACCACAAGAGAATCCACCGTTTAGCTCTGGAAAACACCAAAGCAGCCGTGAAAGACACTCGCTTTAGCTAATCTGACACGCAATAACTGTCTTCAATCTCTGTACCAGCAACACAATCAAGACTGAGTTCAGTTCTGCTGGTAACTGCTTGTTTTTGTCTGTTGTAGACAGTGTTGCTTATAAACTGCAAACAATCAATTAGATTGAGCAAATGAACAGGTGGTAGATGGATTTTAAGAAAAAAGGTTAAGAGGAAAATATAAAAGACATAGAGTGATGTCAAATGCATTACTCTGAACTTTAAAATCTATTTGTAGAAACACTAGTAAGGCAGAGGGTTCCTTTTCAAACAAATGTTCCTGCTCGCATGAATGGAACGGGAAACATTTTTGATTGTGTATATGCATTATGCATAATGCAATGCAAACTTAAACATGAGGTTACATAAAATTAGCTACTTAAAATGATCAGTAACACTTTGCCCTGTATAGAAGAATTTTACAGTAAGTGTTTAACAAGCTCCAAGAAAACTTTAAATTCATAATGAATAAATTATTGCACATTTTGAAATAAACATCTTCTGCTCACCAAGGTCGCCTTTATTTGATCAAAATAAAGTAAAAACAGTGATATTGTGAAATATTATTACAATTTAAAATAACTGTTTTCTGTTTTAATATATTATAAAATTTAATTTATTCCTTTTTAGCATCATTTTCAGCATTATTACTGCAGGATTCTTTGATGAATACAAAGTTCAAAAGAACAGTAATCTTTAACATTAACATTATAAATGTCTTTGTCACTTTTGATCCATTTAATGCATCCTTGTATTAATTTCTTCCAAAAGAAAAAAAAATCTGAATGAAAAATAAAGTACACTTTAAAACTATAACAGAATTATAACATTTAAACTCTTAAATATTTGTTGTGCTGCGGCCAGTGAAAACATTGGCAGGGCAAAAAGAAATCTGAACAAGAAAAAACATCCTTCCAGTTCATCCCTGCTGTCTACAGATAGGGGGCATTCATACAGCACAGCATGTCTTTACTATTAAATGTCTTCCAATTTCCTCTAATAAATATATATTAGCATAAAAATCTAATGGAAACGTGTTTTGTTCCTTTGATCTTATAGGAAAAAACATGTAAAATGTAAGTATGCCATCTAAAAAAAGAACCAGGTTTGAGAATGCACAGAAAACAGTCACAAAAGAGCATCTGAGCGGGGCAAGACTGCAAGAGTGACTCACTGATTGGAGGAGATCCACCTCTCCTCAAACACATACTTACAGAAGAGCTGGAGACAGTCTGTGGTGTGGGTGTGTGTAGAGGGTGGGACGCATGCTGCTGGTGTCACGACACACACCGGGACATTATGTGTGTGTGTAACAGAGAGAGCCGTGGGTCTGAAGCCCGTATGCTGTGATGTGTCTGAGTCAACAGAGCGCTGGATCACTGTTGCACTGCTTATAGTGTCACTGGGGGAGATATGCAGAAGACACCTCTACAAACAGGCAAAACACCACACACACATCACTTACACCAGAAACACACTCAACACAGGAATGCAAACGCATCTGTGAACGCCTGACAGTCTCGTTGTACATGCAGTCTGGGACCACTAGAGGAAATGCCCTTATTTAGCGGTTTTAATATTGAAAGTGTCCCTGTTATTTTATTTTAAAGGTTTATATGCTTCAAAGGTCAAATTACACTTTTATTTTCTCATAATCTACATTGCAGCATCAGCTCTTTTCTCTCAGTGTCTGAAACGGTTCAATAAAGGATTCAGTCTGTCTAAACTCCGCCTTTCTGAGAGCATACTCTGATTGGTCAGATGACACAGTCTGTTGTGATTGGTCTACTCTGCTCTGATTGGTCAGATGGCCCAGTGTGTTGTGATTGGTCTACTCTGCTCTGATTGGTCAGATGGCCCAGTGTGTTGTGATTGGTCTACTCTGCTCGGTCAGATGGTCCAGTCTGTTGTGATTGGTCTACTCTGCTCTGATTGGTCAGATGGCCCAGTCTGTTGTGATTGGTCTACTCTGCTCTGATTGGTCAGATGGCCCAGTCTGTTGTGATTGGTCTACTCTGCTCTGATTGGTCAGATGGCCCAGTCTGTTGTGATTGGTCTACTCTGCTCTGATTGGTCAGATGACACAGTCTGTTGTGATTGGTCTACTCTGCTCTGATTGGTCAGATGGTCCAGTCTGTTGTGATGTTCTACTCTGGTCTGATTGGTCAGATGGCCCAGTCTGTTGTGATTGGTCTACTCTGCTCTGATTGGTCAGATGACCCAGTCTGTTGTGATTGGTCTACTCTGCTCTGATTGGTCAGACGACACAGTCTGTTGTGATTGGTCTACTCTGCTCTGATTGGTCAGATGACCCAGTCTGTTGTGATTGGTCTACTCTGCTCTGATTGGTCAGATGACCCAGTCTGTTGTGATTGGTCTACTCTGCTCTGATTGGTCAGATGGTCCAGTCTGTTGTGATGTTCTACTCTGCTCTGATTGGTCAGACGACACAGTCTGTTGTGATTGGTCTACTCTGCTCTGATTGGTCAGATGACCCAGTCTGTTGTGATTGGTCTACTCTGCTCTGATTGGTCAGATGGTCCAGTCTGTTGTGATTGGTCTACTCTGCTCTGATTGGTCAGATGACACAGTCTGTTGTGATTGGTCTACTCTGCTCTGATTGGTCAGATGACACAGTCTGTTGTGATTGGTCTACTCTGCTCTGATTGGTCAGATGACGCAGTCTGTTGTGATTGGTCTACTCTGCTCTGATTGGTCAGATGACGCAGTCTGTTGTGATTGGTCTACTCTGCTCTGATGGGTCAGATGACACAGTCTGTTGTGATTGGTCTACTCTGCTCTGATTGGTCAGATGACCCAGTCTGTTGTGATTACAAATATAAAGAAATAATAATTAACGTTGATCTACACAATAAATACTGGATAATCATAAACAGTTCGTACTGATTTTACATCATTAAAACTCTTTTAAGTTTTTTAAATCCTAAAACGGTTTATTTTTATAGATTTTTCAATGTGGTCTCTAACTTTTGGACCCCACTTGTGTTCTTGCGACAATATAACAGTAACAAACCTTAGTAATCACGGGGGCTTGTTACCTTGTAAACGCCTGTCAAAAACCCGATGCAGTATTACGTCAACAACAGTTTAACTTGCACAGTGAGATATTCTTCAGATTTTGGAAATTCAGAAAGGTTTGAAATTAAGCTTGCATTGCTAAAAGCCCTCATATAGAGTATTTATCGAGCCTTAGTCAAAGAAACACGCATTTCAAAATAGAGTGAAACCAGCTCTTCTGCGCCTGACTCTATAACTTTCATTGAAGATCTTGTTTTAACTCCCCAGGAAGTTTAACTTCATTGATTCCCATGCTGAGAGTGTCAGGGACACAAGCTCTTAATGCAGACAGCATGATGGACTGATCTCTAAGGCTGTACTTTGATTCACTTTCAAAGAACAGCTCACCGTCTTTGGTGCGAGACAAGAAACAAATGATCCCAGTGCCTCCTATTCTCCTATTCAACCCTTTTTTGTGAAGTTCTAAACATATATCTGTACGTTTTCTTATTTCAAGAGAAAAATATATGTTTTTGAGTAGGGATGTGCCCGAAGCCGAATACCTTATTCGGAAAAGCACGGATAATGACTTCAAAATAAATAACGAATATTCGGCAGACACAGTCATTCCTCGTGTTTGCTGTATAACAGGTGAGCCAGTCGATAGCATGATATTAAACCCCTAAAATAACTACGCATGATGAGTATGTGAAGTGAGTGAGTGTAAACTCAAATCAAATAGCAGCGTTGCCGTCTCTGTGTGTCTCTCAGAAATCAGAGCTTGGCAAGAGTAAGGTTAAGGCTCCTGAGTAAGGTCAAACCATTTTTGTCCAGAGCTGATCTTAAAAAAAGGCCATTCATGCCTTCATCAGCTCGAGGATAGATTATTGCAATGCCGTTACATTGGACTTAATCAATCACTCCTCAATAGGCTTCAACTGGTTCAAAACGCAGCAGCACGTCTCCTTTGCAATGCCTCCAAACGCTCACATATCACCCCAGTCCTCCGTTCGCTCCACTGGCTTCCGGTGCGGTTTAGGGTGGAGTATAAGGTCCTGTTGTTCGTGTTCAAGGCCATCAATGGTATGGCCCCGGCCTACCTCGCAGAACTGTAAACGGTCTATCAACCAGTCAGAACCCTGCGCTCCTCTGAACAAACCTCTTTGGTGACTCCAAAATTCAAATACAAAAAGTTTGGAGGTCGGTCATTTGCCGTCCAAGGCCCAAAGCTGTGGAACGCACTTCAACCTCACCTGCAAAGTATTACTATGTTGAGTACTTTTAAATCGCAGTTGAAAACGCATCTATTCAGACAAACTTTTAACACGTAGCTTCGGTCCCGTTTCAATTGCTATTTTATGTACACTTATGTTTTTATATATTGTTGTTTATTGATGTTTTTACTAGAAAGCGCCTTGTGCACCTTTTGGTTGTTGTAAGACGCTCTATAAATAAAATTTGATTGATTGATTGATTGAAGAGTAATATCAACTAAGGCCCTGTTTACACCTGGTATTAGACGACACTAAATACAGGTGTAAACGGGGTGTAAAACGTTTTGAGCTTGTCTAATTTTGACCACTTCCAGAGGTTGTTGAACACGTATTCGAACGGACTGATTTCGTAGTGTAAACGCTCATGTGGATGAATGTGTTCAAACAGCCACAAAACACCATCTGCTCTCTGTCTACTGAGCTAATGAGTCAACATTACAGGAAGAGCTCTAGCCAGACCGGATTAAACTGTCGGCTGAAGAACCAAGTTTGGTTTGAAGATGAAAAACGTACCAAGCACAATGTTCTCTCTCCATTCCTGATTTCGAACACTCACTCACAGTGTTCGACTTGTCTCGTGTCTGTCGGAGCAGAAACTAAAGCTGATGCTCTCCGTGTGTTTTTCCATCCATGAGAGTGTTCATGTGTAAATTGTGCAGGTTTACTTTGTCCATTAGATCGAAAGATCTGAAAATGAAACCATATTTACCCCCCCCGTAGACCCTCCCCTCAAAAAAAATCAGGACAGAAGTGGTTGAAAGTGGACACAAGAGACGGATTAAAACACCAGGTGTAACGGTTATGTGTCTCCCTCGACTACTTGTGATCTTAATACCAGGTGTAAACAGGGCCTAGGATACTGAATCATCCACTTTTTCCACTAGCTACTTGATATGTCTATTTAAATCTTTTAAACCTTGTATGATATCAAAGGCTACGTGATATTTCTCTGCCTCTCTCTTAGAGACGTCAAGCATTTATGTATTCTTAATAATTTGTATGCATGGTAAAAGTTGTTTTAGCCATTTTCAACCACTGAAAAATTATGAGAAAAATGCAAAGAACCTTTTAAAATAGTCAAAGTCCAACAAAACTTATATCCTAGTTCAATGGGAAGGGGAAAATAAAAAATAAGAATTAAGATTCATGTTCAATCTTAAAAAAATAAGATACGTGTTCCCTTTAGGGATTTGCCCCGAATTGGAGTGGAATTATGGGAAGAAAGTGCGTGCCAGCGAGGCATGATGGGTCATTAGTGGTGCGTGTGCGGACAGGTGGAGGCCGAGCAGGTGTTCATACATATATATATATATGCATCTGGAGACGACCTCCTCCAGCTCTCAGGAGGATACAGGGAATTATACGGGAACAGAGACACAAGATGAAGTCCACAGCTCCTTCATTAGGAACACCAGCAGAGCGAAAATGAAGTTTGATGAGGGAGGCAGTTCTTTTAACACAAGACAGCCGACTTTAAATTAAACACCATGATAATCCATAGGCTTTTCTGCATACCTCACTATGAGATAGAAGGACAACTGCACTGGAAAGTGTAGCTGAATTTGTTAGATTGAATTACTAGGAACATGTTCATGTTAAAGTATCTTTCTAGATCAGAATTAAATGAATGGGCAGTGTTTTAACTAGAGACCATCCACACTTCCACGGATTAATTTTTCAGCATGGAACTGAGAAAGCTTGCAACGTTAGTTCATGCAAGACCACGGCACTACGGAAGCCCAGAGGAAATTCATTACTGTTTCTGTCTTGTAATCTCAACTCCTGTTATTTTTCAAATAAAGAAGAAAAAAAAAACGATACACAATAACACAGTATTGTTCAAAAGTTTGGGCTCACTTAAGATTTTTTTTTAAATTATTATTATTTTATTCAGAAAGGATGCATTAAATTAATCAAAAGTGACAATAAAATAATTTATATTGTTACAAAAAAAATTATTTCAAATAAATGCTGTTCTTTTTTCATTTTCTATTTATCAAAGAATCAATACAATAAATGAAAATGAAAATAAAAGTATTGCTTTCCACAAAGATATGAAGCAGCACAACTGTTTTCAACATCAATCAGCATATTATAAATATGAGCCATCTTCATATTTAAATATTTATATTTTATATAAAACAATTTTATTTTAAATTTGTATAATGTATGTATTGGAGTCTGAACAACAAAAAAAGCCACAGCAAGATAAAAAGAGAGAAGCGTGTACAAAATGTTGTTCTTATTTCTCAACGAGCTCTGCAGAATCCACAGATTACAAAATCAATTTTTTGGACCAGTACCTGTCTCTGAATGATGGCCAGACTGTCCCGGGCCTTGTTCAGAAGCTCCTCCACAACTTTCGGATCTCCCACTGTCCGGTTCTCCCTGAACGCATCTCGTACCCTCCGTAGAGCGTATGTCCTACAGAAACAACTCGGCTTTTAACATTTGCTAGCTCATGTAAAATTCATCACAAAGACATTGTGGGTGCTCCCCAGGGAGTCGAAATTTCTGCAAAATTTCAAGGCAAAAAAACTTGGGTACGAGTCCCATGAAAACCGAGTCACGATAAAAGAGCTCAAAACTTGTAAAATGAAGCTAAAATGGCATGATTGCCTCACGTTTGTTTTTGTTAACACTATCGGTTGGGTGTTACGTTACATCATTAACGTTTTAGCACCACTCAGAAGGCATGTGATGTCAACATTCAACAACATGTTTCATTGCTTTCCTTTCAAAGCAATGAAACGTGCAACATGAAATATGAAACATTGCAACGTAATATAATTTTGTAGAAATGTCACCACAGGAAGACAGAGGTCACTTTCCAAACAATCAGCTTTCTGTTGATCAACTTGAACCTGTTGCAAAATCTATGTGGGAAAGATTTTTGCAAAACTCTTGAAGAAATGACTGGATTTCGAACCTGAAACTTTGCTAAGCATAAATACATCTGATACTCGATTTTGAAAGAAAGCCATTTTAAACCCCTCTAGCTGTCTGGACATTGACATAAATATTGATTTTATTCCAAAACTGAAAGATCACAAGACCACTGCAAGGTTTATAAAACTAAGTAATTGAAAGCAAATATAAGTCTCTTTTATCCATCATGATGCGGGTAAGTTAAAGAACTCAAAAGAAGGGTTAGGTGGAAGAACTACCTATATTGGCTAAACGATGTTCATCATATAAAGCGATCAAGTCTCTTCAGAAAATTTGGACTAAAACGCACAATTCATATGGATCTGTTTACGATCTCTTTATTAACTTTTTGAAGCGGCGAAGTGGTAGTTGCGTAGCTGTCAATGGAGGGACAGAAATATCTCAAATTTCATCAAAAAGATCTTCAGTTGTGTTTCGAAGATGAACGAAAATCTTACGGGTTTGGAACGACATGATGAGTAATTATGACAGAATTTTCATTTTTGGGTGAACTAACCCTTTAAGAAATGGGATCTGACCGACAATGATGCAATGAGCTCGTCACGCGGTGCGGGGGGACAAGGAGGATCGTTGGGTAAAGACAAACTCACTCAGTTCATTAGCGCCAGTGCTGTGTGTGCCACATGCTAATAATGCTGGAGTCATTAGACGGCCAGTTACTAAGCTGTAAGGTAGATCGCACATCTACACTTCTGGGGACAGAAAACCCGAGGCGGAAACATCTCCAGCCTTTTCATCTGGAATCACGAGCAGTGTGAGGCAAACGAAGGCCCCAGTGCCACGCCAAGATCAAAGTCCCGCCTGGCACCGAGGAACCTCCTCCACCAACACGCTCTGACTGCCAAATCCAGGCCTCCCACCGTTTCATGGGATGAGGAAGGGGAAAACTACAAGGGAGAAAGGCAGAGAGGTGAAAGAAAATCTGCAGATAATGGGAGAAACCCACAGAGAAAGAGACAGACAGAACGGGTGAGAAGCACACTCATGCGGAAGCTGAAACATCTTAGATCATACACTGAAAAAACAAGATGACAGATGCGAAATTGTTTCTTGAGAAGGAAAAGGGGCAGTTGCTAGATAAAGAGCGAGTCATCTTTAGAAATATCACAGTGACAGACACTTCAAAGGAGTCAGAAATGAGCAGCCGGCTTTGAAGCACTCGTCATGTGCTTTTCAACAAGCTCGTGTGTATTAACTGTGACAAATCTGAGGTCAAAACCACACACAAACACAAGTAAAAGATGTATAAATAACGGATCATTGAAGTCATCTATACACTTTCTGATATAACACATTATTACTTATATTTAGTGCATTGTGGTTTACGTATGGAATTAAATAAGCTACACCTTATGAGACACATGTAGCCATAAACAACACTTTTGGTTGACGAAAACATTTCTTTTCACACAAATAACGATTACAGGAGATGCATATTGATTAATAAAGATTTAATATGTTAATACTATGTTATGACCTCAAAATACTTTTACTATAGTGCATGATTTGTAAACTAATACTTTTCATCACATAACGTGCTCCATATGTTGGGCTTTTCTTAACGTGCTTTCAGCACCACTCACTACACATTTCACTTTGAAAGTGATGCAAGGAAACGCGCAAGAAGCAATGCAATATCATTATGTAGAAATGTCACCATGTGCGAAGAAAAGATGTGCGAAGCTACCAAATTTATTTAAATTGATATGAAAACAATGGTAGTGTACTGTATACATACCGTTTCATTGTCTGTTTTTAATCTGCATCTGAAGTGTCCCGCTCAGTGCCTTACGTGTCAAAACAAACTCCACGAGGCGTCAGTGAGTTTTTATTTCGCCTCTTGAGGCCGCTCTCGTACTGTATAATGACAGCAGACTCTTCTCAGCCGCTCCAGCAACCCGGAAAAACTATCGGTATGGATATTTGCGGATCAATTTAGCTTAATATGGACATTTCTCTGTCTGATTCTCCAGAAAAACCAAAACAGGAGCTTGTACAGTTTGCTACTATAGCTTTAAGATGACTACATGCAAACGACCTTGAGTTGCGCGTTAAAGATTTTCTGCTGGGCTGGGTCTTATATATTTGGCCTTTTCACTAAAACGGCAAGCTGATTTCACTCAAGTCTAATGTTAGCATTTTGCTAAGCTAACAGCTCGATACTCCAAGCACAGAAAATTAATTTTAAAAATGCATAATATTGAGTAAACTAGTACATTTTGACTCTGGACTCTTTGGACTCATTTTAAGAGCTTGTTGCAATGCATAATTTCCTTTTCTGTGAAGGTTATGATGCCTAGCAATGCCAAAACAAAATATTGACATGATCATAACCTTCAAAAATAACATTTAGACACTTTTTTTTGCATGGAAAGCAAATATTCAAATCAACATTACAATAGAATAAAGGGCGTTGTATGTTTCTATATAAAGTAAGGCCATCTTGGCTCAACAAATACTTCAGTTTACATCACTTCCCATTACATCACACACTCGGTTAATAATAAACCACTCATATCATCCCTTCGAGGCAACAGCTGATAGATATTTTCAGCATTTTCAGCCATCTGGCTTTAAGGTCATCAACAAGACAATGCATTTGTCAAGAGAAAAACAGACCGATCTGTAGATCTGTGGTGAGTTCTGGTTCAGGCCATTGGACAATTAAGCAGTTGGTCTTTATCATCAGTGTAGGAATGGCTGAATCATCGTGCATCACGCATATCGAATCCTCAGAGAGACACTCATCCTCTCTGCCAAGTAGCTGGACTTAAATGTGAGCCATGATGCATGTGACAGAGCAACAAAACGCTTGTGTTTTTAAACGAATGCGTCATATTGTCGGATATGGTTAAGCTGACCTTAAACAAAAGCATAACATAGCATCCGACTGAATATAGTGGGTGGGAGCGTGATTAACACATGGGCAGCTGAGAGAATGATATTCATGGAGATGAACAGAAACTCTCATTTAAGATCTTACGACAGCAGATTAGCAAAATTTTGTTCTGTAGGCGACAATTAGCGTAGCATCACCCATGGGCAGTTAAAAACACACAATTAATTCACCTCACTAACACAAAATATGAGTAATAATAGGCATCTAAAAGAACATAAAACAACTTGTTTCATGGTTCTGTGAAGTGGAACCAATTATAATGGCTTAATATTTAATGACACCTTCAGCTGTAAATACACGGGCCATGCTTTATTAGTTAAAGATGCTTCCTTTGCCTGAAATTAAATTCACAAGTACAGTTTAAAAATGATGAGTGTGGCCTAAATCGTGTTAACAGAACTGTACACATAGAATAAGAGAACAAAGAAGAAGAAAAAAGACAAGAAGAGCCAGTGAGAAGAGATTAGAACAGAACAGTAGAATGTAAAAAAAAGAGATGAGACAAGGAGGGATGAGATGTAAAGAGATGAGATGACACAAAAGGAAAAGAAAACAGAGAAGGAGTGACAAGAACGAGAGACGAGAGGAGAGGAGAGAGGAGAGGAGAGGAGAGGAGAGGAGAGGAGACGAGAGGAGAGACGAGAGGAGACGAGACGAGAGGTGACGAGACGAGAGGAGAGACGAGAGGAGACGAGACGAGAGGAGACGAGACGAGAGGAGACGAGACGAGATGAGAGAGAAGACAAGAGGAGAGGAGACGAGAGGAGAGGAGAGAGGAGAGGAGAGGAGAGGAGAGAGGAAACGAGAAGAGAGGAGAGGAGACGAGACGAGAGGAGAGACGAGACGAGAGGAGAAGAGACAAGAGGAGAAACGAGAGGAGAGGAGAGGAGAGACGAGACGAGAGGAGAGACGAGACGAGAGGAGAGGGGAGACGAGACGAGAAGAGACAAGAGGAGAAACGAGAGGAGAGGAGAGGAGAGACGAGACGAGAGGAGAGACGAGACGAGAGGAGAGACGAGACGAGAAGAGACGAGAGGAGAGACGAGACGAGACGAGAAGAGAGGAGAGGAGAGACGATACGAGAGGAGAGATGAGACGAGAGGAGAGGAGAGAGGAGACGAGACGAGAGGAGAGAGGAGACGAGACAAGATGAGAGGAGAGAGGAAACGAGACGAGAAGAGAGGAGAGACGAGACGAGAAGAGATGAGATGAGAGGAAAGGAGAGGAGAGACGAGAAGAGACGAGACGAGACGAGAGACGAGAAGAGACGAGAGGAGAGAGGAAAAGAGACGAGAAGAGAGGAGAGACGAGAAGAGACGAGAGGAGAGGAGAGAGGAAACGAGACGAGAAGAGAGGAGAGACGAGAAGAGATGAGAGGAGAGGAGAGACGAGACGAGAAGAGAGGAGAGAAGAGACGAGAAGAGACGAGAGGAGACGAGAGGAGAGGAGAGACGAGACGAGAGGAGACGAGAGGAGACGAGAGGAGAGGAGACGAGACGAGACGAGAGACGAGACGAGAGGAGAGGAGACGAGAGGAGAGGAGGGACGGGAGGGGAGGGGAGAGGAGACGAGAAGAGAAGAGCCGAGAGGAGAGATAAGGAGAGAAGAGACGAGAAGAGAAGAGAGGAGACGAGACGAGAAGAGACGAGAGGAGAGAGGAAACGAGACGAGAAGAGAGGAGAGCCGAGACGAGAAGAGAGGAGAGGAGAGAGGAGACGAGACGAGAGGAGAGGAGAGGAGAGAGGAGAGGAGACGAGAGGAGAGGAGAGGAGAGGAAAGGAGAGGAGAGACGAGACGTGAGGAGACGAGAGGAGAGGAGGGACGGGAGGGGAGACGAGACGAGAGGAGAGGAGAGAGGAGACGAGAGGAGAGGAGAGGAAAGGAGAGGAGAGACGAGACGAGACGTGAGGAGACGAGAGGAGAGGAGGGACGGGAGGGGAGAGGAGACGAGACGAGACGAGACGAGAGGAGAAGAGAAGAGCCGAGAGGAGAGGAAAGGAGAGACGAGAGGAGACGAGAGGAGAGGAGAGGAGAGAGGAGACGAGAGGAGACGAGAGGAGAGGAAAGGAGAGACGAGACGAGACGTGAGGAGACGAGAGGAGAGGAGGGACGGGAGGGGAGAGGAGACGAGACGAGACGAGAGGAGAAGAGCCGAGAGGAGAGGAAAGGAGAGACGAGAGGAGAGACGAGACGAGAAGAGACGAGAGGAGAGACGAGACGAGAAGAGAGGAGAGGAGAGACGAGACGAGACGAGAAGAGATGAGAGGAGAGGAAAGGAGAGGAGAGACGAGACGAGACGATAAGAGAGGAGAGACGAGACGAGAGGAGAGGAGATGAGAGAAGAGACGAGAGGAGAGGAGACGAGAGGAGAGGAGAGGAGAGACGAGACGAGAGGAGAGACGAGAAGAAACGAGAGAGGATAGGAGAGAAGGGACGGGACGGGAGGGGAGGGGAGAGGAGACGAGACGAGACGAGAGGAGAAGAGAAGAGCCGAGAGGAGAGGAGAGGAGAGACGAGACGAGAGGAGAGACGAGACGAGAGGAGAGACGAGACGAGAGGAGAGACGAGAAGAAACGAGAGAGGAGAGGAGAGAAGGGACGGGAGGGGAGGGGAGACGAGACGAGACGAGAGGAGAAGAGAAGAGCCGAGAGGAGAGATAAGGAGAGAAGAGACGAGAAGAGAAGAGACAAGACGAGAGGAGAAGAGATAAGGAGAAAAGAGGAGAGAAGAGAAGACAAGAGAAGAGTGCAGACTATGATGTCAGAGCTTGAGGAGAGGAGAGACAGAAGAGAAGAGACGAGACGAGAAGAGAAGAGTCTGCAGGCTGTGATGTCAGAGCTTCAGAAGAGAGAGATTCTCTCAGAGACGCTACTGAAGATCAGCATTAATAGTGAAACATCACAATAACAGCTGGGAGTGAGACGAGTGACAGCCCATTATCATCTTAAACCTTCAGCAGACATCACCGATTCATGCCTGTGCTGAAGACGCTAGCTAAAGCAAAGCCTGGAGAATACGAGCACAAAAGAACACAAAACCATTAGTTCACAAATCAATTTATTTTACAGGTGGAGTTCTTTATAATACAAATAAAACAACCTTAAAAATAAATGTTCCAAAGGGGGTTTACTTGCAGCGATGCCATAGAAGAACCATTTTTGGTTCCACAAAGAACTTTTCAGTCAATAGTTATTAAAAGAACCTTTAAAAAATAACCGTTTGAAACAGGCGTCATGGACGGACACCTCACAGACACTCAGTAAAGTGTCTCGGCAGAAGAACACGTTCAAAGATCTGTGAGATTTCACATGCAGATCTCTGTGTGATTTATCTTTCAAAGCTTTATTTCTTGTGAGCTTTCTGAATAAGACTGAGCTCAAACATGTCGTCATTGGCTCCGCACTAGCGTGGAGCTGAGGACCACGGGGAGGGTTATATTTAACGGGAAGATGCTTTACGTAAGAGATGCCCTACTTTCTGCAGTATAGCATGGAAAAAAATTGCTTTCTCTCCACAAAAAGAGTCTCTCCTTCTCTCTGCATGCGTGTCGTGAATCTTCGTTCTTGGCAGATCTGATATTTTTCTTACCTTCCGTCAAAATCAACATCTCTTTCATCCTCCCTTCTCAATCATTCACTCTCACTGACTGAATTTCCGGGTTTCAATCATCTCGCAGTCGCTCTGAGTTGTCCTGCATTTCATTCACTCCTTCCCCTCCCTGCATATCTCTCTCTCTCTCTACCTCTCTCTCTCCCTCTCCCTCTCCCTCTCCCTCTCCCTCTCCCTCTCCCTCTCCCTCTCCCTCTCTCTCTCTCTCTCTCTCTCTCTCTCTCTCTCTCTCTCTCTCTCTCTCTCTCTCTCCCTCTCTCTCTCCCTCTCCCTCTCCCTCTCCCTCTCTCTCTCTCTCTCTCTCCCTCTCTCTCTCTCTCTCTCTCTCCCTCCCTCCCTCCCTCCACATGCTCTTTCAACTTCTTTCCTCCTGTGTAAATTTGAGAATTTCAGATCACAAACACGCATCGCTCAGACCACAACCCAAAAAATCCCATTTGAAGGTGTATTACACTCCATATCAGTGTACTCATAAACGTAGCAGTGTACGCATACTCATAAACGCCAAATATGAGTTACCATCTGCATATGAAAAAAGGCCTTGAATAATTTAACAGACTATATATTACAGTTAGAAAAACAATGTGCACAATGGTTTTCTCGCTAAACCAGCCAGCGTTACACTGAAAACAATGGTCGTAGTGAATGAAAGATGAGCAGAACAGATATCTGTGTAAACTGTGTAACCGTTCGTCATCACTGCAACAGATCAGGAAATAATATACAGGTTTGAAACAACCTGAGGGTGAGTAAATTATGACAGAATTTTCCTTTTTAAGTGAACTATCCCTTTAAGTAATATTTGTTATTTTTAATGATGCTTAATGCACTTTATGGATTCAATGTATTTATGTATGCATTAATAATAAAGTTCTGGCAAATAATAAGCTAATAATTATTTAATATTATTAGGATAATAACTGACAAATGCTCGATATTAAAATTCTACCATCTGAATAAAAAAAAAATTAAATCACTGAATTTAGGCATTGCAACATTATAATGCACATTTAACAGTGCCATTTGTCTTTATTGGGTGACCTATACCTTTATGTGAGCATTGCAACATGCACAATTAAATCCAATATCAGTCTAATTTACAGCATACATAAATGAACCAAAAATACTGTCTAATAACTCGCATATCAATTCACTTAATTTTCTCTTCGTAAATTAGGCCCCTTGTGGCTTTCAATTCTTTATGAATTTATTCAAGAACAGTAAACAAATCCCCTCTGCCTAAAATGTTTCATCAATGAGGTATTAATGAATTGCATTAATATTAATATTTGTATGCAGGCAAACCGAAAGGATTACAAAAGTAAGAGCTCTAAGACTGTTAACATGTGAACGCTGGCCGACTTTAAAGCAGAATCACACTGGAGACTCAAAGCTCTGGAAACTGAGTGGGTGGGAGAATATTATCCTTCGCCTGTCAGCTTTTTATTCCGTGAACACTAAGTTTAAGCCTTTTGTAGCTATTTGTAATATAAATGCACCATGATGATAGAATATCTGAACAATAACTTGGAATGATATCATGGCTTGATTTTTCCATATTAGATAAAGTGTTGAGGTGAGAAGCAGGGGATGTTTCAGGATGACACACTATCAAACTGCACATAGTTTTTCTGCAGTATGTACACTTTGCACTGTATGCATTGAATATCTGGCTTATCTACAGGCCTACATTTGCCAAAATATGCAGCAGCACAACAGAGGACACTGTGTGAGATTCTGTATCCCAGAAGGCAATGCACTTGACTTGACCTTTCTTTTCCACTGTGACATAAGAATCAAAAGTAATATCAACCACGACGTTGCGTTTCTTATCTTTCTTTACTGATTAATGGATATGACCAAAGGCTTTTAGACAAACTTGTTTAAAAGTGCAATAATAATAAAATCATAATGCATTCAAATTTGTAATAAATTTTATAATTTTAGACCAAAAATATTTGTAATAAGGTCATTTAAATAATGTATCACTGCATACTGTTTCACATACTATTAAAATCTGAGTGGAGATGCAAGTGGTTAAAGGTCTGGGCTGGCAACCAAAAGACTGAACTAAAAGGTTCAAACCCTGGAAGAGCTGATCCATCACCATTGTGCCCTTGATCAACACGATTAACCTGGGACAAAAGGACTCAAGGTTGTACAGCCTTCTCTGCTCCCAGAGGGCCACCACAGCCCTGTAGAGTTCACTGTGATTTTCTAGAAACCCTGAGGATGTTGATCAGCTTGTTCAGAATTAGGGTTGGACCTCCAGGACCAGGGTTTGACACCTTTGCACTTTGGCCTAGACTTAGGCTATGTTTACAAGACAATAATGTACTAAAAGCGGGAAAAAATTCTCCTTTACGTTTTTTTTTTGCGTACAGATGACAAAATGTTCCCGTTGACATAGATCCACAAAAACGATCTGTATTCTGCTGCCGATGTCACTGAACAAAGAAACACTACGCACCTATAGCCTGAACACGTAATACGCATGCAGTATTATTTTACATATTATTTTTGTAGTTTACACAGAAATGATAACGGTATCGTATTCAAAAACTTGCACTTTGAAACACGTTTTCTAAATTTTGTATTTTCAGACCTGCCAAAACACTGTTGTCGTGTAAATAGCCAAAATGCATAAAAAAGTTTTCTGTTTTTAGTTTAAAATGGTGTTGTGTCAACGGTCCCTTAATGATGGATAAAAATGTATCTTGATATTTATCTGTGACGTAAAAATATAGTATCTATATTATAGATTTCAGCATTTATCTGAAATAGAAAGCTTTAACATTATAAATGTCTTCACATTCCCTTCACATCAATTTAATGCATCCTTGCTGTATAAAATTATTTATTTATTTAATTTTTTAAAAATATATATATTTTGAAAACTTTTGAACGGTAGTGTATAATGTAACAAAAGCGTTCTAGTTCAGATAAATGCTGTTATTTTGAACTTTGAAGACTGGAGTAATGATGCTGAATACAATACACACACACACACACACACACACACACACACACACATATATATATAGTTTTTCTTTAAAAACAATATTTTTTAATGGTTTCAAAAAAAGTCTCTTCTGCTCACCAAGGCTGCATATATTTCAAGATATATATATATATATATATATATATATATATATATATACGTGTATATGTAATGCAATGCATGCTTGAATAATGCAATGCAAGAATGTAATGAGATTAATTTTATTCAAAATAAAAAATAAAAATAATAAATTAATTGTATTCAAAATAAAAATCCGCCTGTACGAGCCACATACACTAATACTTAAATGACACGAGCCTGTGCTACTGATAAATACATGTAAATTCGTATCATTACCTGTAGTTATACGAGGGGAATTTCTTGCTTTCTTTCAGAAGCATTCTGTAGAGTGAAAGTACATGCTCTCTGCTGGACGCCGCCATGATGGAAACAGAGCTGTCAGTTCGACGCAAGGACCCAAGAACAGCTACAGGAGGCGCGCCTGAACACATACACGCTCTTTAGCGTTAAAATATACGATCCAAGCTGATTTTCAAATTTTATTGATTCATCGTTTTATAAGTAAAATATATGAAGTTAATACAGTGTTATAAATTAATATATGTCATGAGTAATGATGTTTATATTGATCAGGCACATCAGCAGTCGTCTCAATAACAGCACGCGCTTCCAGATAGAGGTGAGTGAGTGGTTGTTCTGTAGTTTCTCGCGTTGATTTGCACACATTTATTCTGTTTTTGTGAATTATGACGTGAGAATTACTGTTAGTGTGATCATTTGGCGGCTGTTTTGAAGTGTGGCTTGTCAGTATTGAGTTGTTTGTTTGAATATAAATTACAGGCTAGCTAGAGCTTGTTCATGAGTCTGAGCAGATTAATCTCAATGAAACTCCTCACACAAACAAACAAAACAATATATCTGTTGTTTATATTGGTATTTGTCCTGCCATCAAATATATCTGACTCTCTAAACTAAGTCATCATGTGATTTTATGAGACAGTGTTAGATTTACTGTTCACTATTGTTTTCCCCCTGCTGCTTATATTTGCATGTTACAAATAGCCCTTTTGTGTGTGAACAGTGAACTTTTGTGCCATAATAACGAGGATAACTGAGCTTTTGTGTGTATAATTTCAATTATTAATGTTTTTGGTCTCATTAACCTGTAACTGTCATCCATATTTGTAATATTAGCATATACTACCAATCACTGGCTTCCATACGCGAGTCTAGTTCCGGCTGAAGAGTGACGCATGACGTATTGATGAACGCGGAAGTGAAAAAAAAACCCCGCTTCGCTTCAGAAGGCCTTTATTAACCTCCTGAAGCTGGAGGAATATTTTCCTATAGTTCCTTCCTATAACTATTGAAGGAAGTTCCTACTTTTTGACATGTTCGCAGTTTCACAGCAGGAACTGGGAGCGATTTTAGTTATAGGAATGCTTTTTGGTGGGACTAAATTAGCTCCTACTTAAAGCAACACCAATGATTATTTTGTAACCTGAAAATAATGTTTTAAAATCATTTCAGTGGTTCATCAACTCGTAACAGGGTGAATGGCACTTCTGCATTCACTTTGCGACTCTCTATCGCCAATAACCACACTATCCAAGTTTGCCAGACGGGTAGCGGATCTGTAGTTCAAATGAAACATAAGAAACTACAAATTTTGACTTGCTTTACGGGAAGCGTTATAATAGCCGATAGGTGGAGCGTACTCGTCAGGTACATATAAATGGAAGATACCGAGCAGCCAGTTAGCTTTTGAACTGAAAGCCAGTAAATTATTTACGACAGCGGTAATGGACAATTCCGCTTCCGACCTTTAGGGGGACCGAAGAGGAAAAGTCGGGTCTAACTCAGCACATTATGAACTACCAGTGACGTGGCATGTTCCATACGAAACACCAGCAACGTTTATACTTACTCCAAAAACATGGAAAGCATCGATAAATAGCATTTACCTGTCGCCTTTGTGTTGTGTCCGTTACTCAGCCTCGATGAAATGCTGTTGTAGAGGATTTTGCCTTTTAGCTTGTGATAGGGAAAACGTCTCCATTTTGCACTTTCAATTGCATAACTTTTATGTCCACATTCCATCTCTGTTATCACAAAAAGGCAAAAGGGCTATAGGGGAAAATGTAGTTATCATGGGAACGCCCTGGTGGCTAGTTCCTATAACTGTGTTCCTATACCCGATGCAAAAGCCCCTATAGGCAATAATATTTGATGTTTTGGTTAAGTTGAAACCCAATTTGTATGGTCTAGTACAGGGGTTCCCAACTTATGCTGTCTGCCAAACTCGTAAAAGCTAACATATTTTCTTAAAGTTGTCATTGCACAGAAGTTGTGATAGTCTTTTCTTCTATATCCAAGTGCAAGGCTTCTCGAACAAGAAGAGATGTGGGCGGGGCTTGATTGTGTCTGTGTGGAATTGATTTGATGATTGTGGTCTGCTATTGGCTGATCTCATGTGAGTGACAGGTTGCCCCGCTCTCATCATCAGAGAAGAGACGGTCTGTGGGAAAAAATGGGTTTGCAAACCCCCAGTTCAAAACTCTGGGTGCAATAATTATCATCTCACACATCTATGTGACACATGAAAAAAGAAAACCCTACAAGCAAACAGTTTTGCCTCTTTATACCAGAGAAACTGTTTGGCATATTTTAGGTAAATGTTAGGTACTAGTATTTTGAATGTGTGTATTTGACAGACGTTCATTCCTGGGAATCAAACCCACTATTTCAGTACTCTGATGTTTGAGCTATTGTAATATGATCATTTATTGATCATTTAAATCTGAGACACTTAGCAGCAGCTTATTATCTTTAGGGATGCATGAAATATCGGCCGCCATATCGGTATCGGGCAATAGGCTTTATGTTCATTTTTAATGTTATCGTTATTGACCCAATAAGAAAATGTGGCCGCTATATTAAAGCCGATAAATAATGTATTATTTCCTGCAGCTGGGACTCTTCTGGTGTGCACTATTTGCCATGATGGTTTTGAATTGCTTGAAATAGCATTGGAATAACTTCAGATAGAAAAAAATTGTTAAGTGCAAAATGTGCCGTCATATAGCCTACATAAAATTATACTGAGAACATCATTATAACTGTGTGCTTAGGACATGTCTTTTAATGGTGCAGTTCATTTACATATCGCTTTTAACAATATAGATTGCTTTTAACAATATATAATAATATAGATTGTTTCAAAGCAGCTCTACGGTGATAATCGGAGATTAAAGTAGATTTTTTTGGCTTTACAGCAGATCTAGAATAAAGTTATTTTCCAGCGAAAGTTAGTTTTTGATTGATTCACTTCCATTGCAAAGATCATTAGTTATTAGCTTATGGGTCGCTAACATGACACCGTTTCAACTGAAAACAGAAAACTTTATATGTTCTGGCTGTTCATGCATGACAACAGTGTCTGTGGCTCTTTTTTTGGGCTCTCTGTGTTTTACCACTTTCCACTTCCGTTTCGAGCTGAAACCTACATCACTTAGATTGCACTTTTGCTGATAAGCAGACAGTTGTAAATCCACAAATTGTACTTTAATCTGTTTTAACATGTGATGTAAAATGAAGCCATGATCCGTCAGCTTCCTGGAGCCTTGAGTTTTCAGGCTTTGTTCAGAAACCCATCAGACCAGTGGATCTGGCTGCGGATCTATACGTTTTAGAGCTTCCAATAATGTCCACTTTCTCTGTGAAATGCTGGCTAAGGGAATCATATGCCACACTGTCTTGTGAAGAGTCGATGTTTGAAGATCCTTGTTCTAAAATTAAAGTGTGAAGTAAGTCACATCTCAAATGAATGTCACTGTGATGTGTTAAAATCTCTGTGAGTCACTGCTGGAGATGTTATGAGAGGTTATTTTATGACCGCCATCAGTAAATTAAATGCTTTTTTTTCTGATTCAGCAGGGTTGAACATGGAGAGTATATTATATATATATATATATATATATATATTAGTAGTCAATATTTGAAGTGGATAAAAAATGTTAATCAAAGTTGTCTTAAGATGAGAATGGTTATTGTTCAAAATTCATGAATAACTTTGATGAAAGGTTTTGATCGACTTCAAATGTTTATTAGTGTGTGTGTGTGTGTGTGTGTCTGTGTGTGTCTGTGTCTGTGTGTGTGTCTGGCTGTGTGTGTCTGTGTGTGTGTGTGTGTGTGTCTGTGTGTGTGTGTGTGTGTCTGTGTGTGTCTGTGTGTGTCTGTGTGTGTGTGTGTGTGTCTGTGTGTGTCTGTGTGTGTGTGTGTGTGTGTGTGTGTGTCTGTGTGTGTGTCTGTGTGCGTGTCTGTGTGTGTGTGTGTTGAATTGAATTGAGACACTGATGACTGTTGGTGCATTTGGTACTTTTATGTGTGGCCAGTATGTCTATTTGAAAGTGAGTTTAGTGTGAGCTGGGCTTAATGCGTCTGTTGTAGTATTGAGATCCTTGGCAATGTGGAGAATGGATACAATTGTTGTATTCCAATTTGCTCCGTTAGCAAAAGAAAAAAATACATTATAGTGTTTCCATGACTTTCTAAAAGAGGGAGAAGAGAAAATAGTGTGAAATTTGCCATCACACCCTCAGCCGTTCTATTCGAACCACCGTCACAATGTTAATTAGCGTGTTTTTTAATTTACTGCCAAAGTAATATAACACAAATTAGCGTTATGAATATATATTACATTTCTTTATATAAAAAAAAATATGTTGATAACTCATCTTTGAAAAGGGTCTATGGATAACAGACTTATTTTGCTGATATGAACACAACTCACCTTTATGCTAATGTCCTTTAGAGAAACTGTTAATCTCCTTTGTGTTTCTGATGGGTTTTGACCGAATGTCTTTTCTTGAGTGAAATATGGATTAGTGGTGATTTTCCATTCTGTTTGCAGTCCTTGTGTTCTGTGTGTTTTCAGCATTACAGTGCCAAGGTTTTAGCTTGAGTTGTGTTTTTTTTATCCAAGGCTCTTTCTCTGCAGATAACAAATCAACCCATCAGCTTTATGAAAAACACAAGCTGCCTTCTCGGTCTCTTCTGAGGAACATGTTTCTCTTGCTTTCTCCGTCTCTGAAGCATGAAGAACGGGTCGTCTTTGACCCGCAGAGATCGATGCTGCGCTCATAACACGTGAGTGTGGAGAGATGTTAGCTCAGCGGGGTTGGGGTGTTGAAGATGAGGTTGGATTTAAAGGGTGTCTGCTCCTCAGCGCTACTGGAGAAGGTCACAGACGTGTCCTGTGTGCAGATGTCCCAAGCTTTGAGTGGAAAGGTCACCAGCGAGTGGCAAGTCAAGACAACAGACTGTAAAATCGTGTCATCTGATTGAGTTGATCTCTCCATTCGGAGCCCAATTAACAGAGGGAGAAGAAATGACAGCTGATTTATTTAATGCTTTTGTTTGTTTATGTATTTATTTATCTAGTTTTAAATTAAATTTAAATTTAATTAATCAGAAATGTTTCTTGAGCATCAAATCATCATTTTAGAATGATTTCTGAAGGATCATATGACACTGAAGTCAGTAATAATGCTGAAAATTTGATCACAGGAAGAAATGCCTACATTTTCAAATATCACCGTAGAAAACAGTTATTATAATATCATACATTATTTTAAATTGTAATGTATTTTACAATATTATAACTTTTACTGTGATTTTAGTCAAATGCAGCAAAATATTTAAAAAAATCATACCTACATCTAACTTCTAAACAGTTGTGCATATTTATAGATAATATAATGTTTATTTATATTTATCTAAAATAAAATCAATCATGAACAAGCCAAAAGTCTTTACAATATTGAGAAACATGTCCAGCTTTTGACTGATACTGTGTGCATGCATATGTCTAAATTATCCCCAACGATGCAGATGTTTACACACAGCCTGATCTCATGAAAATGCGTCTCTATAGCACGCATTGTGTTTATCATGCAATTTATATGCGAAAATTAGTTTTTACTTGCATATGATACGCAGTTTTCACGTGCATATGATTCGCACTTTATTGCGTGTAATACACACGCACCCCACACCCTTCCCATGCGTAGCATATGCACATAAAAACTCATTTTGGCGTATAAATTGCACGATAAACACAATGCGTGCTAAAGAGACACATTTAGTGTGATCGGGTTGGTACACATTACACACCATATCTGATCTTGATGTACCTGTAGAGTCAGTTATGTTTCACATATGTTTTCGAGCTCTTTCATCAGTACTGTAAAATATTCAGGATGGCCTAATTGGCAGTCGAAGGGCAATTTTCCAGTTAAAACAAGCTTTTTATGACCCCAAGTGGACTTTTAATCCAACTTGACAACGTTTGTATCTCCATTAACGTTTTTTCACGTGACTTCTCCAAAATACCTTTCCAGTTACTTTCACACATCTCAGTTTAAATGGCAATTTCATGTCTAGTTGAATTGAAAGAGAAGCCAGATGTATTCTTTTGAGTGTGTGTGTGTGTGTGTGTTGGTTTGTCACCTGGATAATATTCTTCAATTTTCATCTTTTCAAAACCACATCCATTTATGCATAGGTCCGTCCGTGCATATAGCATGCTTGAAAGTAGATCAGAGATCAGTGCTGTTTTGGCAAGACTGTCTTGTTAGATGATTCTTGTTTTCATGTTGGTGACATGCAGTTTTCATTGGAGATGTTGTGGAGATTGAGACAGCTTGTTTGTGTACTTTGTTTCTCCTTTTTGTCTACCAATTGTCATTCTTCCCTCGCAGCATCATCGAAAATACAGAGAAGAGTCTTTTCTCTCTTCACTTGAAAATCTCTGTCAATCTCTTTCCTAATGAGAAACAAAACTTCTCGATGACAGTTGAGGCTGCCTTCAGTTCTGTTTTATGTGCATTTCTTTTTTATTCTCTGATATTTGTTTTTCATTCGTTTTTCATTAGTGCTCGATCCTGGAACAATATTCCAATCAACCAATCAGTTTTGAGGGACAAGTTTACAAGTTTAGGCTTACAACCAGAGCTGGTTACTTCTATCACTGTTATTCACTATCATTTCCCTCTGAGTTTAGGGATAAGTTATGGTTAGGGTTCGGTTTAGGGGTGAGATCGGGTTAGAATGTTTTCGGACAGGAAATATATGTTGATGTTGGAAAATGTCTTTGCTTGGCAAAATCACAGTGACCTTATAAACAGCAGTAACATTTAGGGGAGTGGCCCACCCATTTTTCAGAAATTTGAAAACTAACCAATCAAAAACACTCTCTTCTTGTCAGTAGTTATGTAAACGTTAGAGGGCAGGTTTGGGGAAGAGGGTGGGAGAGCGAAAAGTCAACAAATTTGCATCAAAATGCATACAGTACCTTCTAAAGGGGTGTATGTAGAATTCAGAAACTCTTGTTATTAGCGACACCTGTTGGCGTGAAGTAAACTACTGCTCATGTCTGGTGCACGCTAAATCAAGACCAGTCAATCTGAGCGATCAAACCAATCCAAGCGGGCTCCAGCTGTAAAACAGTGTCTGATTGGTCTCTACACATCTTTCCTAGACACCATAGAGAGCCTAAGTCCCTCCCCTCCGCTTCCGGCTCATGGGACCTTATTTCAGAAAAAATATGAATGATAGTCAATGGCGAGAGACAACTTATCTTTTTATTCCGTCTGAACTGTGCCCTGAATTACACATATGATGCTTGTCAATTAAAAAGATAATTATGAAAGTCAAGAAAGTCGCAGTTTGTCATAAAACAGACGAGTAACATTTAGTTATATGCGAAAGTCGCTGAACGAACTACATCTCTCGTCTCGCACTATAGGCCTACGTCACCAACATGTTGCTTGTATGTGTGCAGTCTCATACAAAACACACAGGCATGACGCCGTAACGTTACGATTATGATGTTAAACTATAGAAAAAAATGACAGACGTTAGCTTCAGTAAAGTTAGCTTCATTCATTGAGAGAAAATGTATGACGTCACATGCGCACACCTTTTGGGTTTGTAGTCTTTGTAATTACGTATTTTTGTAGTCTGTTCACATTTGTGGTCTGTTCTCCCGAATTTAATTTGCGATATGTTCCATTTATAATTCACTGGAACGCACGAAGAATCTCTCGGGTTTCTCCTCAAATCCTCACGTCTCTTTCCAGGTTTGTTTTCTCAGGTAGGCTAAATACAATTTATAATCTGTCAAAATGAAGGAAATCACTTTGAAATAGTATCACGTAATGCTGAAGTTAATGAACATTTTTTATTAAGTTAACATATGTTACATAATACAGATATTACCTCAGTGATATTTAACCCGTCCGTTATTGCTGTGGAAAGAATTGTGCTTTTGGGGTTATTCGTGGTCTGTTGAAAGTACCTTGTTGATGCTTTTACACTTTTAAATTTCCTTTTAATGTTCGTTGGTTGAAGGGTGTGTAGATTAATGTTATCTCATTGTGACAATTTTTTTTTAACGTATTGTGTTCATAGAGCGAGCCTTTTCACTGATTGTTTACAGCTTAACAAGTTACACCCATAATTCGCGCAAAGCATCATAGGGCGTAGGAATAAGGTGGATAGCTTTAGCCAAACAGCATGTCATGTCACTGAGGATTTGCTCAAGATCTACACATCAGGTTATGTTGTGAGTGTGGTCTCATTCAAATCAAGGCGACCTGCTCTATAATAGAAAGAAATATATATGATGTACTATGGTTTACTAATGTTTCGCGAAGTTACAAAGCAGGTGTGGCGCAAAAGCCTCATTTGTATTCTGTTTGCATGCGCGTCGGTGGGTTAGCATCATCAAATTGCGATCGGTTTGTGAAATCGGCCAAATTTAGTGACTACCAATCGAGTCATAATGTGATTATCGGCTGATAGCGATCGATCTGAGCATCCCGACTTTTTACAAACATCCAGATGCCGTCCACGCTTCTGAGAGTGGCGTTTAGATGAATATGTAAATATGTGCTGCGCGCTTTCCTCTCAATAACAAAATAAACACACAACAAAAATGACAGCAGTGAGAAAGCGGCAGTTAAAGGTGCAGTGTGTGATTTTTAGCGACATCTAGCGGTTCGGTTGCGAGTTGCACTAATGGCTCCGCCCACTGCTCACCCCTCCCTTTCGAAGAAGCTACGGTGGCTGAAACGGGACAAACATATCGTCGACTGAGACAGCAGAGAATAGCCAGAGTAAGCCGAGAGTGTGTAACATTGTCACTGTTTCTGTACCACAGTCCATTATAAACCACATCATGGATAAAGTTTACAAAGCCATAGGTGAGGGTCTTAATATATAACATAAGAATAGTAATCAGCTGATTGTTTCACAAACGTAACCAGCACATTTCTCCCCACATAACAAATACAGCGAGGGAGAAGAACCACATGAAACTATGCAACTATATTTTTTTCTAACAGGGTAGTAAAAGTTTAGCTGGCTAATATGAGCTGTTACTGTGGCTGGGCTGGTTAACGCGTAAAGCCTTGTTTAAACTCGACGCGTCCGCATGAGCCCAAAGGTGCGCGCGGCAAAAATGACATGATTGTAACAGCGCGCGCGCCTCCGCATCCCTTAGACACCATTTACTACACACAATAGGCTTTTTTCTCTGATTTTGAAAACTCTTCGCGAACGACTTAAAATGCTTCCAAGATCGACTTGACGCGATCGACGGGTTGGTGATTCCTGTAACATACTGTTTTACGGTCAATGAAAAGAGTGCTAATCGGCTGTCTCACGAACGCAACCAGCACATTTATCCCCACATAGCAAAGCCATAACACAGCGAGGGAGAATAACTAAGTTACATAAACAATCCAACTACATATTTTACACCACTGACAAGGGAAAGTCACTCACGGTGTCTATCTGGCTTCTAGCTTTCTGCGGCTTCTCTTTCAAGGCAGTGACGAAACGCGCTCTGTAGCGCTGTGTGTTCGCTGTCGGCTACGGTAGAAACATGACGTCACAATATGGCGACCTTCATAGAAGGGGATTCCCGCGCCTATGTAGATATAAATGACTCATTCTAAGGTAATACAAACTTAACAGTTCATTAAGTAAGGTCTTTATACACCACTAAACACATAGTTATGGATCTTATATTGCATTTCTGTCAATAGATCCACAGAAATATTACACACTGGACCTTTAAGAAAACATCTGATCACAGCGATGTGGACATTTTTGCACACGCTCTGCAATTCACTGGCATCGTGATAGTTTATTAAGTAAATTTGAGACTATAGACTATATACAGGTGAAACTCAAAAAATTAGAATATTGTGCAAAATTTGTGTATTTCAGTAATTCAAATTAAAAGGTGAAACTAATTTATTTAGTGTATATATAACTATATACAGAAGCATGATTATTCTTTTAAGAGGGCCGTCATTTCTATATTTAAAATCCTTTTTTTATTAATTTCATGTAATATTCTAATATTCTGAGTTTTTATGGGGTTTAGCTGTAAGCCATAATCATCAAAATTATATTTTTAAGTTTCACCTGTAGATTACGTGAAACTATAATTCCATTTCTTTGCAATCATAAGCATTCGTTTCATGTGTCATATATTGTATGAGAGGCTCTTGGGGGCGTGGGTAAACACCACATCCTTTTGATTTTACATGTAAAACCGCCCCAAGTCTTTCACATCATACAGGCTTTCATTGTCTACAGGCACAGGAAGTCAGGGAAGGTCTTCATCTTTAAGTTTTGCTCTGTTCACACATCGGCAATAAAAAAAGTGATTAAGACTTGACAATTCTTAAATATAGACCATTTAAATATATTTCTTTATTTATTGTCTTACACATATGGAGATGATTTGTTTTTTATCTTCAATGTCTTAAATGTCCCCGCTGAGTTGTCTGTTCGCACTTGCATAAAATCAGGAAAAATTAAAAGAGATTTACATTTCTCAAAATATCCTGTTCTTTTTGGCAATGCTAAATTCTTAGGTTCATGCATAATGTAGTACCGTAATAAAGATGTTTAGAGCAGAAGAAAAAAGTTCTGGGAAACAATAAAGCCATCCTCAGGGACAGAGAGCAGAAGCATTAATACAGGACAGGATATCATTTTCCCATTAAATGTATACATGTCCTATAGGCTTGAGAAAAAATATGACAGAAAAAAATTTGTCGGGTAAGTTGGAAAATGCTTTACACTAAGGTTTCATACATTAGTTATCATGAACCAACTATAACCTATACATATACTGCATTTATTAATCTTAGTGTATTTTGATTTCTACATTTACTAATAAATATTTTTAAATTAATCAAGTTATATCTTTTAGCCAAGTTAACGCACTTTGAAGTAAACTAGCATTAACAAAGATGAATAAATGCTGAAAAAAAGTTAATGTTAGCTAATGCATTAACTAACAAATGAGACCTTATTGTAAAGTGTTTCCCAAAATTGTTATGGTATTAATTCACTGCACCACACTAATTCATACACTGTTCTTTTTACATTGAATGCCTGATTTATCACACCATTTGTCAGCTTAAGGGTTCAGTCTCCAGTCGAACTCATTGCACTGGTGATATTTTCTGTCCTGTTCGTATCGGTTAATTTCCTCCGCTCCCTGAGGACGACTTCTGTCTGTGCAGTGTCAGCATTCATGCTTTCTTTCAACTTTTATACTCTCTCTGCACTTGACATCTTTATAGTCTCTGAGCGAAGGAAAAGGTGCAATGAAAGAAAAGCTATTGGGAGACATGGGGCTATACAGTATTATGTTGCTATATATATTATATAGATAAATATTTTTTATATGTATACATTGACTTTAATGTGTTTGCTCTGAAATGAGAACTATAGGAACTACCTATTTTATCTGATACACTAAAAAAATCGTTTTCTACACTGTTGTTTACTAAATCAATTAGACAGAATAATATTTAATCATTTAGGTAATGCATATTGTAAATTAGCATTGATATCCAATTACATCGTCCTAATGCAGGCTCTTCCATTAATATTTTTGTGTGATGACTCAAACAATTTGTGGTAATGAATCATATTTCTCAGCATCAGCATTTTTTGCAACTCAGTTTGTAATCAGAAGCACTACTGAAATAGCTGCATTTTTGCACCCTTGTACGAGCTGTGACACTCGCTCGAAAGTCTGCTTTCTAAACAAAATGGTTCATTCGTTTGCTTTCATCAGTACATTATATTTTTCCAAAAGGGGGATTTCACGGTGATGCTATATAGAAGAACCATGTATTGGTTCCACAAACCTTTCAGGGATCAGTTAATAAAATAACCAATTTTCCAACATTTTAACAATCCAAAGAGCCTTTAACATCCATGGAATCTTTCCATTGATCAAAAGGTTCTTCATGGAACTATCGATGCCAGTAAATACCTTTTATTTATAAGAGTGTATTGTGTTTGAATACTAAATTATGTACAACCTTGTTGGCTATCATTTTTATTATTTGACTTTCTGATATCCCATTTCCAGACATTCTTTTCAGTGTTAATTTGAAATTGTTGGGCGACTCCAAAGAAGAAGCAGTTCCATGCAACTTTTAGGCAGGGTGTTTTCAAGACAGCATGAGCCTGGTGAAGGAATTTCCCCATCATGCAGCGCTCACAGTTGCACTGCATCAGCTCGCCACCCACTCGCTTCTGTTAGTGACTGACTGAACCCAGAATGCACTTGAGTGCCAATGATTACTCAGCCTACATCAGTCAGCAAGCCACAAGCTGGCAATGACAAAGCTGCATGTAATGCCCGAGTGCTCAGATCACTAAACCCTGAAGTCTGCTGACTGAACTCCTGGTTCTGACGTCGACTCGGGCCACTGCCGACAGTCGTGTCTTGAGCGTGTGTGTGATTAAGTGGGTGAGGAAGAGGAGGACTGTTTCTTGTCCACTTCAGTGAAGCAGTCAGGCTTAAGTGCCTTTCATTGATTTCCAATGGGATGTTAGTTACGAGCACACATGATTTGTCCTGTGGTTTTTTGGGTGGATTAAGGTTTGCACGAGATTTAGGCTTGGCGATATTTGTGAATCCAAGAGCCAGAGACCACATTTACACCTTGTATTTCACATCAGTTTTGGTTTTAAACTGGATTCAAATCACTCAAACCTCATTTAGAGGAAGAATTATTGTGATCACATTGCATTTATTGCTAGTTTCTCCCTAACAACATCAAATGACTCCCTATATCCAACTCAATCAATCTGGTTACACATATAAGATTATGAAAATGAACACAAATTTGAGTTCAAAAGGCACAAGAACAGCACTTTACCAGTTTGATTGAGTTTCCAGGATAAAGAAAGGAAAAAATCTGGGAAAGGGAAAATTACTACAGTGCTACAGTGTAATTACACAAATAATTACTTTTGATTAATAATAATTAATATATTAATATTAATTTTCAACACAGACTTACTATAGGGTTTGATTTGGCTTAGGGTTATTTGCTTGTAATGTTTCATAATTTACTGTTATTACTATAGTAAGTACATGTAAAGACACTGCAAAATCAAGTCTTCTAAAAGTCGAATTTTTGGCAAGTTCTTATTAAAGTACTGATGTTCATTTAAATTTAATTTCATTTGGTGTAACCAAGTAAAAGTGAAAATATTTTTCTGTACAGCTTGAAAATATGTATATACACACATCTTAAATAATTTTCAGTAAGGTTTTAAAATATATTTTTTTATTGAAATATATTTTTCAATATTTATATAATATATAAAGATTGAAAAAGAAAACTTAATTCTGTTAAATTAAAAACATGCTCATAAGCTGTTTCCATCAACTCATTTTTATGCAAATGTTGGCAATATTGCATAAAAAATGCTGGATGGGAAGAAACGTATACATTCTAAAAATGTGCATTAAAAAACATATGCGCTCAATTGAGCTGGATCATTTGACATCCAATAAAAAGACAAACTACAATGGCAGCACATTTACCAAATAAATCCCCCGATGCAGACCAGCAGACCAATCGCATTGTACAGCATCTCAAATGTCGGTTTGGGCATTTGGAAATGCCTGAGCCAAAGTCTCTCATCAAAATGATTTGGTATAATGATCTTCTATCACAAGTAATTTATTATGATGTACGAAAAAAGGGCCACAGTGTCTTCCCCCCGCCCCATTGCAGCTACTTCCATTTTCATTAAAGACATTTTGCACCAATTTCCCAGGAAGTGATGCTTTTAAAAGTGCTAAGTGCTTTATTCGCAAATGTTTTATGAGATATTCCAATTTTGCACACAAGTTAAAATCGCAACTTTGTATGGAAACAGCTATTGAGTGTGTATGCGTTGTATGCATACGTCATTGTATACATGTATTATTTACATTTTGAATATATTTTTAATTCAGTTCATCGATTCGGATTAAATTCGTAGCATGTTCTTGACCCTGAATTTCAACATGTAGCAGATCACGTACAGTAAATAGAAAGTAATACACTGAAGTGGTAAGTGATGCATGTAGTCATGATTTCCTCGAAATCCGGTCATAAGTGGTCACTGGAGATGCATTTCACACACGTTAGTACCATATGTCAATGACGTTCTGTCTCAGTGGACCATTTGTGATTGGATCAACCAAGATGGATAGAAATACAAGGTGTAAACAGGGCCTTAGATTTCCCGCTGTCAGTCACAGTTGAGTCGATATTACTAGAACAAGGGTTCTCGCTTATGCCAGTGCCCTGTGATTATTGTCCTTACTACATCCACTCTCAAGAGAGGTGAATGGCTGGTCATTACTCAGCGTGCAGCGTGGATTACGTGGGTTTGAACCCATTGATCTGTGTCTCCTCTGCAGTACCTGGAATAATTCAAACCGGGTAAAGGCTGTGACTGGATCCATAAAACGCCTTCCATCGTGGCTTCTTGCTAAACAAGTTTTCTAGCTCTTTCTTCTGTTCCTTCTAGACCAGTAGGCCTGTGTGACATTTTGTCATACCGTGTTGAACATTTCATTGATTTCATTGTGTTGTTGATATTCACTATGCCACACTGAATTTCAGCTGACGAATCTCAAGGGACTCGCGCCAGACTTGAGAAATGCTGCAACGTCTAGAATTTCATTTACGCTAAGACCTGCTAAGACTTGCTTTTGCTAGGAGCATGGCACAGGTCTGCTTTGAAACCTTGGTAGAGGAGAAAAACAATAAATTGACTTACTAATAAGGTGGCTACAATCTGTATACTGTGGATGCCTTGGGAAAATGTACTTGCCGAAGGGGAAATTAGTGTTCAAAATGGATTTTTGTTTGTTCTCATGACTTAATTGCTTTCTCTGAAATCTGTCATGGTTTGACTATATTCAAATTACTATTATTATTTCATATTTTGTTTTTCAAAAATATGCTAAAGACACAATTGTAAATGGAGGGACAATGAAACTTGTTCATGCTGTACTATTAAGCTGCACAGATTGAAATCGGGCGATAAATTATATGGTACCAGTATTTCCTTAAAGTAATAGTCCACCCAATAATGAAAATTGTGCCATAATTTACTTGCCCTCAAGCCATCCTACGTGTATATAACTTTCTACTTTCAGCTGAACATATTATCCTGGCTCTTCCCAGATTTTAAATGGCATTGAATTGCGCCCGAGTTTTTGAGGCTTTATAAAGGGCTTCCATCCATCATAAAAGTAATTCATACGACTCCAGTGGGGTGATAAATGCCTTCTGAAGCAATGCGATGGTTTTTTGTGAGAATAATATCTATATTTATACCTTTAAAAACTATAATCACTGGCTTCCACCAACAGCTTTATGTGCATTCATGAGAGAGGCAAGTTCCGGCAGAATGGGGACCTCACTTTAAGACAGAATGCATAGACCGAATATACTGACACACATGGTTTCTTTCTCAACTATTCACATGACCGAGAGAATACTTGTCGAGATGGGTATTTTGACATAATTTTGTGTGCATGTGTCCGTTCAAACGCAAGTAAACGCAAAAGAGGAATCAATTTGGTGTCCAACCGTGGGGCCTGGTCCATACGGATCAACTGCGATCCGTTGCAACCCTAATAATCAATGAACACACTTATCATCATGATTGCTGTCTTACCAGAGATGGAGAAAAGTCCTACTCCAGTAAGTAAATATGTCCCTGTCCCCAAAAATATGGGCACTCAAAAGCTCTTCCGCCACGTTTTCTGCAGCTTTTATTTATTTATTTATTTATTTTCTCAAATTAGCATTCATGCCTAATGTCATTTGATCAAAGTACTGAGATCTGTTGATCAAGAAGTTGAACAGCATGAAAATGAAGGCTCGGGGCATTGTGGAAATTATGTTGAAGCATTGTTTACTACAGACTCCAATTTTGCCACCATCAGGTTCTCTGCATTGAGACTGACAGCACTGCTGGCCACCTTGATCAGTTTATTCAAACGTTTTCAATCCCCCAAACTGTTGTCGCTCACACAGCAGAGGAAAAGTATGCTTAGGAAAGTACGCTGACCATCACAGTGTGGTCAAATAGGTCAAATTGAAAGTAAAGCCCCACTTGGAAGCTGTTTTCTAACTTTGTTGTTACTAAAATAGCTGTTGCTGTTGAAGTCATGACCTAGCGGTCTGTGCACATACTTCAGTAAATTGAGCTGTGGTGCTCAAACTTGTTGTTTTAACCCAATCTTTCTTTGAAGAGGTTTTCAGCTCAACAATTCTCCTGTTGTGGTGATGGGTGTATGCTATCCGCTACAGATCTCCTAACAGTGTAGCCTATTTAACAGTCCAACACAATCCACTCAACTTGTTCAATGAGAAATGTTGTTATTAGTCTGGCCCCAGTCTTTTAGCACAAATTAAACTAGTCTATCTTCACTCTCAGCCCCCAGGCGGTGCATCAGTCAGACAAGGAGCTTCTACATTTAAAACCATTACTGCCATGAACATGTAATAGAGTAAATGGATGATCGTCCTGAAAGAACCTGGCAGTTTTTCATCATGATGGGCTCTCGGCATTTGTCAGGAAGTGAACATATTTTCAGCAGATACTGTGGAAAAAAATGTGTGAATTTATAAATGGAGAGAAAAAATGAGATTTTGAGGGAAAAAAATACATTTTTATTAAATAACGTTTGAAAAACGTACAGGTAAATATTCTATAAATAGATTGTCTTCATTTTCTTTTGTTTTCCTACTCCAGTTCGTCTTAAAACTCACTAGATATGTTTATTCTGTGCATTTTGGGCACTTTTTGTGTGAAATCATATTTCGTCCATCAAAAGCGTGCTTTCACTTTAATTGAGCGTGAGCATGGTGTGAATGCACTCATTGGTTAACATGCATGTCGAAAAAAATATGCGCTGCTCACGCGCCACTGACACTTGCGGTGTTTAACGGCCGTTACAGGTAAAATATAAAGAATTTATCCTCAACTAGTTTTGTATTGTAGGCTTACATATTTTATAATGTTAACTTCAAATAATAGCCTACTAATAGTAATTTAAAGATGTGATAGCATTAGATCTGGACAGAAAGGATAACTCTGGGAGTTGGAACGGGTGTGTCGCGAGTCAGCCTTCTCATACCGCGACACAGGTTCGTGGATCTTAGTGTTGCGATTTCAGTTTCATATCGCATATTGTTACATCCCTACTCTGCCGATGTCATGTCTGAGCGAGTCCCGCCATCGGGTTGCGGGACGGCCGAGCAGTCTTTTGATGTCGAGTGGCAGCCATTTGGTCACGGCCTGCGTCCACTGCCTGTTCAAACTCCTGGCCACGTGTCCGGTCCAGCGCTTCTTGGCCTGTTCAATCTGGTTCACGGCGTCCTTGACCTTGCTCGACTTCCTCAGTAGCTCGTTGATGACGTGGTCCTCTTGACGCTGAAGCGCAGATGGCTGAGCCACTGGCCGTTAACGCTGATACCCTTGTTGTCCCAGTCAAGCTGTCGAAAGACATGCTCCAGATAGCTGTGAACAGCTTGGGTGAGATGGAGTCGCCCTGCTTGATGCCTCTGGAGACGGGAATGTACAGTGGCCGGTCAAACAGGGTGATGTTGGTGGCGCATCTGCTGTTCAGCTCCTGCAAAAGGGTCATGTACTCGTTAGCGACGCCCTGTTGTTGGAGGGTGAGCCGTACGTTGATCTCCACGCTGTCGAAGGCCTTCTCGTAGTCTACTAAGGCCAGCACCAAGGGCAGTGTTCGAGCACGGTTGGTTCAGCATGTGAATGTGGTCCATCATGCTGTAGCCAGACCGTAAGCCAGCCTGTTCGGTTGGCTGTTGTCCGTCCAACTGCCTGGCTAGTCGGTTTTACAGCACCTTGCTGAAAACCTTGTATCCGGTCAGCAGGAGCCAGATGAGCCGATAATTGCTCAGCTGTTCGCGGTCACCCTTCTTGTTCAGCAGCACTGTCTTGGCCGTCTTTCATCGGTGTTCGTCTCTGCGCCATGTACCGGCTGAAGCGGCTGACCAATGCTGCCCAGAGCGTCGGCCCGCTCTCCTTGAGTAGCTCGGCCTCGATTCCCTCCAGCTCTGGCGCCCGGTCTTTCTGGATATTCTGGATTGCGTGCCTGACCTCACTGGTCAACACTGCATTTCAGGCGGGTCGACTGGCATCTTGTGTTTAGAAACGGCTGCACTCAGCCTCGATGCCCAGCCAGGTTCTTGTCTGTCCGTCTGGTGTCTTTAGCGCCGGCACCTGATCGCGATTCAGCTGCATCAGCCGTCTGCACTTCTTCAAACTCTTCGTCTGCTTGGCCGCTACTAGCAGGCGGCTACGCATGTACTGCTTCAGGTCAGTTTTGAGCCACACCCTGACCATATCTTGTATTCTACATGGTCTGCGCTGTCCAATCTCATTTGTCGCCTTTTCAGCAGGAGGGCTTTGGTGTTGTCCTGGTCTGGTCTTTTGTGTGTGGCTTTGCAGCAACGTCGCGTGCCTTTCGCAGCTGTTCTGTGAACTGGTCCCAGTCGCTCGTGATGTCCTCGTCGGTCTGCGCCCAGTCGGTACTGTTGACATAGTGCCGGAAGACGATCGGGTCAATGGCTGTCTGCCTTTGTGCCTGGTTGGTGTCTGCCAGTGCGCGCTTCTCCACCCTGGAGTTGATGGTCAGTTTGGCACGCAGCAGTCGGCGGTCACTGCCTGTGCAGAACGCTTTGCCGATGACAGAGACGTCTTGGAGGAGGCGGCGGTGGCTGCATAGGATGTAGCCGATTTCATAGTGCCGTTTGGCGACAGCCGATGCGCTTCTGGAAGAAGCTGTTGCCGATGTAGAGGCGACTGGCCATGGCCGCCAGCCGTTCAGCCCGGTCGTTCCGGTCGCTGCTGCTGAAGGGGGTGACGAACTTCTCTTTGTCGAGCCGTGACCCCACATTGGCGTCCATCAGGATGTGGTATGTTGCATGGGGGGCGATGGCTGCTTCGATGTCCTCGTAGAACTGCTCGATCTTGTCGTCCTCAGCCACTGTGGTCGGCGCATATACCTGCTCGATGCAGATGGTCGTCTTTTTGGTCAGCGCCAGGGTGAGCACGCCGACTCGTGGGTTGTACACGTCGACCAGGTCAATGGACGTCGCCCATCATCTGGAGACAATGAAGCCGACGCCACTGACCGTCCTGTCCCCTTTGCCGGCTCCCAGTGCCACCGTCGACCCGTCTTCCCATCGTATGTGCATGGAATCGCGCTGCCGCGTATCGCACAGGCCCAGGATGTCGCATTGGATGTTGTCTTTCTCGGCGATGATGGTGGCCAGATCCGTTTCCCGGGATATTGTCCTGGCGTTGTAGGTGCCGATGTAGATTTTGGTGTTGTTGTTCCTTGGTCGGTCTTCTACCTGTGATTCTTAGCAGCCCAGGGTACTGGTGCCTGTGTTCGTTGTTGTAGTAGCTTGAGTTTAGTAGCAAGTGCTTGTCTTCTTATCAGCTTGGTTGAACCTTCTGGGGTGTGGAAATCCCCACTGTGCATCATTTACAGACACCCAGTGCCAGCCCTCTGCCACGTTGAGGCATAGGGTAGGATTTTGGATGGGGTCAATACTCCTAGTTTTCTGTTAATAAGTAGCTTTGGCCAACTGGGGCTCTTAAGTCAAAAAAGTTGAAAACCACTGACCCTAAGGTGATAAAAATCAACTAAAAGTAGCCAGAGATTATACTAAAATAATTTTGATGACTTGTACTAGTGTAAAACATGGGCTCAGCTCTCTTACCATCTGTGCAAAACAAATTTCTTATTCATGCCTTTATTGCAATGCTTTATGTTTTGAAGAAGTTATAATCTACAGCATATTTAGATGTGGTGGTCTATCACCTCAACCTGAATACATGATGTTGGAGTTTGTGCGTGGTTAAGTTGCTCCCAAGAGGTTAATTGTGTAGCCTTGAGCTTTAATCACTTTTTTTGTTGGTTTAGCAAGGAGTTAGTAAATACATTACCCCGTGCTGCTTTGAGAATGTCCTCCTGTTGGAGTTGTAACATTTGTTTAGCTGTCATTGAGACAAATTAGCTGGTGTGTTAATTGTTTTAAATTGTCTGAGATATAAACCCATAAGAAAGCCTGCTGAGAACAGCTAACGAACAAAGCCATAGTCCATCTCTACATACTAATTTATTAGTAAGATTATTTATGTGCAGATTTACCTCGGCTGTCTTGAAGCGAAAGTGTTGATTATGAAAGAAATAACCAAAGACCCCCCCAAAAAGAGTTCTATTATTTTAATATAATTAATAGACGACAAGTCATTTAGTAGGTTATTTTCCCTTAAAGGTAAAAAAAGCACCACGGAAAAATATTTACGAGGTAATTGCGACTTTTTATCTCATAATTATACATCTCACAATTCTGAGAAAAATGTCAGAATTCTGAGGCATTAGGCTTCGTCTCTGTGGTTTAATGACGAGAGCAACCCTGACGCGCATCTGCAAAATGTTGTGTCGTCGTAGGAGAGGAATGTGAACACACGGTGACAGAACATCAAGGTTTGCTTGCTCATCCTAAAATGTCAGACCCACTGCTCCTCGTTAAAGCCTGCCACGACCTCATGAAAGTGCGCACTCCACACCCCTAATCCTACCCAAGGTGTTTACAGTGCATATCATGCACACAAAATATATATTTGGCGTATAAATGCCACGAGAAATACAATTCGTGCATTCGTGCCATATATACGCAGTTTAATGAGATCGTGTTGTGTGTTCCCACCTGTACTGAGATCTCTCGCATACAATAACTGAAGCATATGCGCAAGCTCAATGATGGCCCTTTTACTCCGCCTCGGAATCATGGTGATGTTTGGCGAACTTCGCATCGCAGAGCTAGCATCAAGCATATTGCGCGTCCATATGTGCAAGAACCCCCTTTAAGCATGCGCGATGTTTCACATCTAGTGTAAACACATGAATCGGATATGGGTCACAATTTAAAGAACGTGTAAATGGACGGTAAAAAAAAATGGATATAGGCAACAAATCAGAATTGGGCATCAAGACCTGCAGTGTAAACGAGGCCTAAGTTATATATCGGAATTCAGATTTTTTTTCTTCTTCTATTTTTATGTCTCAATTGCCTTTTTATGATGTTTTTATTCTGTGATGGAAACAAGCTTCCATAGCATTGATTATTTGGTTTGTGGTTTTTGATAATTAAATCATTGTGTCCTTATCTTCATAAAGAGATCATGTTGCCCATCTACTGTCTTTTTAATTAAAAGTTGGCAAATAGGCCAAACATAAAATAAAGGAACTTGTTATTGCCTGCCATACCATACATCTCCTGGTGAGAAACGTGCTAATAAATTGAGTGGATGTTATCGCAGTGGTCCGACTGTGGGGAGCGCTCCTCTCAGACTTACAGAGGCTTGTTGCTCTGTAGGACGCTCCCATCTGCTCCATATAGCTCTTCCTGGCCCTGCTGGGTCTCCTGCCTCAGCCTGTGCCCATGAATAGTGCCCAACATAGACACCTCAGTGCCAGCTTGCCTTGTGATGTAACATGGGATGCGTCCCCTGCCAGCTCGCCATTCACTTCCTCTTACAATCGGTTCACACATGGTGCGGTTTTATTGCTTGAGTCATTGAGTGACATTTAGACGCTCGGCTGCTGTGGGCCTGCAATCCCCTTGATGTGGCGTTATCTCAAGTGATTTTTTACACACTCGCACTTTGAATGGGTCACATAAGGAAGATTTTATTTCTGAAAAAGGGTGTTTGTTTTTAAGGTGGCAAGAGGTGAGCAGCAGCTCTGAGAAAGAATAGTGACAAAAATGAGTCTGAAAATGACTAAACGCTTCTTCGTTTGCACGAGTCATCGTTTGATCACTTGATTTATAGACTGATGGATGAAGCCCAATTAGAGCTTAATCATCAATCTTTGGGAATCATATCAATGACACTGCCTAAACACCACTGTACTTTGCATCTCATGTTAATGGTGGGAAGACCTTAAGTTAATGTCAATGAAAATAACATTAGTCTACTAGTACTTTATTTTGCTTTTCTATGTGTACTTTTCTATGATAAGGCAAATGTAAATTTTCTATCACAGTAGTTTTGTATGCTAGTTTTAAATGCCTAGTTCAAATCCTCTAAAACTGTAAATTCTTTCATCTAAACAAACATTTAGCCCTTTCTGTTGGGTAAAGAAGTACAAGCCATAACGCATTACATTATGGAAGTAAAATGGATTGTGAATTTTCTTTGCAGATTTACATTTTTTGTAGCTTAAACGTGTTTTTTTTTGTTTTGTTTTTCGGTCTACTGTTTAATCAAGTATGGGTAAAGAAGGGCTAATTTTTACAGCAAAAACAAGAGTAAATGGAGGTGAGTGAGAGTTTTGCATTTAAATTGATTAAGACTGGAGAAAAGCCGGAATTAATAAACCAAAACAAGGTTTTCATCATTATAGTTGGGGGCTGGTCTCCTAACAGTGTATGCTGGTGGACAACATTATGAACTAAGATGAGTTATCAGAAGGGCATTGTCATTGTGTTTCTGACTTTGGAAGTTTCAGACTGAGCAGAATAGAGAGGGACTTGCATGATAGATGTGTAGCAGGCTGTTCCCAAATGATGAGGGATACAAGTCTCAAGACAATGCAACTCGAAAGGCCGGGAATCAGGCCAGACCACCCCATGGCCAATTGGGGCACCTTATCCTTGGTGCATGGGGCTCTTGGTAAACCCAGCGGCTACAGCCAGCTGACTTCACATCATCTAGACCAGGGGTCACCCACCAACCTTTTTGAAACTGAGAGCTACTTCATGGGTACTGAGTCATATGAAGGGCTACCAGTTTGATAATACTTACTTCTGAAATAACAAATTTGCTCAGTTTGCCTTTAGTTATGCATTATTAATCATGATTAATGATACTCATCTATGTGAAGACACTGATCACGTTAATGATTTCTCAACAATGACAATAAGGTGGGAAACAGATATCAATATTCAGCACTTTAATCTCAGTAATAGTTATATTTTCAGATGATCACTTACATCACTTTATTTCATTGGAAAAATGTCCCATTTTCACTAGCCACTGACAAACCCTTTTAGCAAATCATGAACTATGTTGCAAAAAGTTATCAATTATGTATTGTTAGAAAAATCAACTTTTAAATAAATCTTGTCACATTTTGAACTAATGACCAAATATGCTGAATTTTTTTAACACACTTTTAAATTGAACACAATTCTTCAATATTCAAAATTCAACTTCGCCATGCCACTGCCATGTTGCCACTGACAACATCTGGTATCTGTTTCTTTCCTAGTGGGAAGACTGGCATTGCATGCTGTTCACCAGTGTATTGTAATCTGGTGTGTAACTTGACACTGCAACTATGACTGAGTCTTTTAGATGTGCATCAGTGAGGCATGTTCTGTGTTTGTTCTTGATGAAGTTCATGTCAGAAAACGCTGATTCACAGAGATAGGTTGAACCAAACAGGCTAGCAACCTTCTTAGCTGCTGTGCATACTCCACTATACTTCTCTGTGTCGACAAGGCACCAAAAGTTTGGTGCAGTCTGGTAGGCTTTGAGGTGGAGGTCATTTTGCAATGTTATGATTTCAATCTCCACCTGTCCAGCATCCAAGTTGAACGTTGCACTTAGTTGCTCAGCAAAGAATGTTGTGTCCACATTCATGAAAGGATGGGAAATGAACGACACACATAGCTCAAGCTGATGAAGGTCACAAAACCTATTCTCAAACTCTTGCCCAAGTCTGTTTATGACTTCACAGTACTTTTCTGCAACTTTGTCAAATCTGTCAGATGCAGAAGCATTGTCTTGCAGCACTGACTGCACAGAGGGAAAGTGCAGCACTTTTTTCTGTAAATCCACTGAGAAAATGTTCATCTTGGCTTTAAATGCATTTAAAGCACTTATCAGATCAACAACAGTCTTACCTTTGCCTCGCAGCATGCAGTTCAAGTCATTTAGTTTCCCAGTAATGTCCGTCAAAAATGCAAGGTCAAGTATCCACTCTGTGTCCTCTAGCAGTAAAACGTCTTTGCCTTTGGACTGCTTGAACTCTTTGATTTCACCCAAAAGTGACAAAAAACGAATTAAAACTCATCCTCTGCTGAGCCATCGGATTTCTGTGTGTAGCAGCAGGTCACCATATTCAGCTGACATCTCCTCCGATAGCACCTTGAAAATCCTGTGCTGTTTTGCTTTGGAGCGGATGTTGTTTATGATTTTTACAACGGGAGTCATCACGTGCCCAAAGCCGATCACTTTTGCACATAACGCCTGCTGGTGAATGATGCAGTGATAATGCAGAAATTTTGGGAAGTCTGGGTCACATTTACAGTGAGCGATGAAACCTGTATGTCGGCCGATCATAGCAGTCTGTAGTCACCGTTACCAGCTTTTCCAATGGTACCTTTTTCTGCACGAAAAACTCCTTCACCGTGTTATAAATGTCAACTCCCCTCGTAGTTGTCTTTAAGGGCAGTAGTGCCAGGAGTTCTTCCCTTGTGGAGAAATCTTCAAACACCATCCGGATAAAAACGAACAGCTTTTCCATCTGAAAATGCCTTCTTCTTCTTGATCAGAAAATGTGTAGCTCTAAACGAGGCTTCGGTTGTTTTTTGTGACTTTTTCGCCGTCCTCGTAAAAAAAGACTGTTGCTTACCCAAACCTGCCTTTAGCTCACGGGGTTTTTCTGCCCGTAGTGCACTTCCCGGTGGGTAGTTAGTATGGTAGCTTTTGTGACACGCAGTGAAGTGTCTCTCCACATTGTGCCGCTTTGCCGTCGCCACAGTCGCCCCGCAAATGAGACACACGCAGGTTTCTTTCACAGTCGTAAAAAAGAATTCCTCCTCCCAATCTTTGTGAAAGTGATACGTTTTCTTTTTTCTGCCATGTTTTTGGGGCAAGAAACTGCATTCAGCTACTATCTTCGCTGCGCCCGCTAGCTTAACTAACGCTACTCTCCATGAGCAAGTTTTGTCCCGCGCACAATACTGACCTTTGAACTAGAGTAGGATAGAGTTCTAAACTCATGAACATATTTTTAAGATATTGTCATTTTTTAATATATATAAATGCAATGCAAGTGTGACTAAAAAAGAATCGCAACAGAACTCAATTAAATTTCAGATGCAGCTCACTAGTGAGTTGTGCTATTTTTAGACCAGGCCTGCGGGGGACTCATGTGGTCGCTGGGGGCGACCTGGTGCCCGCGGGCACCGTGTTGGTGATGCCTGATCTAGACAGTCTTTGGGCAAGCTGGGGCTTTTCAGGCTCTGAGAAAGTCAGGTCAAGTTTGTATCATGTTGGCATCCCTCTCAAGGGTTCTCAGCTGAAAGCTTTGAGCTTAATTCAATGTTGCATAAAGATGGATGCTGCCAGAAATTAAGAGTTCAGTTCCAAAAACCTGAGGCACTGTTTACTGGCAGCATTGCAATAGAAATAGAACCCTACCCAATAAGTGACTGATTTGGAACCGCCCTCTAGGCGGTCATGGCCTAATGGTTGGCGAGTTGGACTGGTGACCCAAAGGTTGCTGGTTCGATTTCAGTACCGGCAGGAAATGACTGAGGTGCCCTTCAGCAAGGCACCTAACCCCCAATCGCTCCCCGGGCACCACACAGGCTGCCCACTGCTCCGGGTGTGTGTAATCCACGTTTGCATTGTGTGTGTTCACTACTCACTTCTCTGCTCCTAATGTGTATCCACTAACTTGGATGGGTTAAATTCAGAAGTCAAATTCCAAGTATGGGTAACCATACTAGGCCATCACGTGTCACTTTCACATTATATTTGCAATTCTGAATATTTCGGTATAAGAGCCAATTGCCTATTAGTAAAGTATATATACATGATTTGAGCTTTTAGAAGGCAACTTTATGTGACAGTTGTTGTCAGATTTCATTGTTAATTTCAAATATGAAATGTAATCGTAAGCATGGTGAACAGCTTTGTAATTTGATGTTTCCCCATTCAAAGAGATTGGAGCTGTACTTTGGAGCTGAGCTGAGAGACATTTCAAAGATGGCTGCTGACTGAAATGTCTTGCCTGAAAGGGACTTTGGCCCGACTCACCATTGAATTCCCTACTGAAAAATACAGCTAAAACCAGACTCAGCTTGTTAGCTGGTCTTAGCTGGTTTAGAAGGCTGATTTTAAAGGGTTTTGTCCAATTCTTTAGATGGTCAGGTTGGGAGACCAGCTGACCAACCAGCTAAAAGCAACTGAAAACAAGCTTGGCCTGGATGGTAGACCAGCTTTACCACCAGCTTGACCACCAGCTACATCATACAAATAGCCTTATTCACATGAATCACACTGGAAACCCAAAACACCATTGATTTCAATAGAATTTGAAGAGAACATGTTGCCAAGCTAACAATGTGATGCTCTAAAAGCATACCAATTGCATACAATTATCCCTCTTCATGTGAATTGCACTGGAAACTTGAAGAATTTGAAGTTAACATTTTCCTAAGCTAACAAGGTGATATTCTGCATAATAATAATAATTAAAATTCTGCCTAGGTAGGCATCTCACTATGTTTTAGGCAATAGTTTATGTCAGATGCAATTTATGAGCTCAGTATATTATAGTTAGTTTATAAATAATGCATTTTTTTTTTTCATATTTAGAGATGTTGTTCATTTTCTTTCTCATCAGCCTCTACATTCTCCAATCACACGCTTCCGTGAGCATATACCTGTTTTCTGCCAGCGTGACCCCACCCACACACTTCCCCAACCACACGCCTAGCTCCCAAACTCCCATGTGCTTCTATTTTTGTGGGGCTTTACCATTCAAGACGTTCCTGTCGGAACTCAGCCAGCAAGGGTCGGTCTTTTTAAGCAAAAGTTTACTTTAACTTCGGTTGTTTATTTTATGTCTTAAACACCTGTGGAATCTGTAATGGGCACATTTTAAGTACTATGTCCCTCTCGTCTTGGCTGTATTGACTTTGAATTTACACTTAAAATGTGGAGAAAACCTTTTTCCGAGCCCTCAGGACGGTTACACCACAGTGTCTTTGATCTTCGCTCAAGGAGAGATGACTGAGCTGGTATCTCAGCGGAATCCCGACAAAGGCGGTCCTTTTGACTTTTTCTCAAATGAGTTCTAGACAGCGATGGAAAGAAACATAAAGGAAGGAAGGCATTCCCCAGAAACGGCCTTCTAAATTCAGCCTCGAGAGACACAAGAGTGGATTAATGTAGTGTGTCAACACTGTGTTGCAAGCTCAGGGATTTCAGTTCAGCCTGTTGCTTCAGTGTGAAACCTATTGTTTCCATTGGTGATTTGTATTTTTTTTTAAGTCACTATTAGTAATGCACCGATCATTATTTTTCATGGCCAATTCCAATTGCAGATTTTTTTTTACAATCAAGTGGGCCAGTTCCGATACTGGTTGCCGATGTTTTTTCTTTGTTTGATCAAATTTGATGTTTATTTGCTCTATTACAGACAAAAATGGCCGTGAACAAAATATATCTGTAGCCATTTTGAAATTAGACGCAACCACTGCATTTTAATTATGATCCAAACAAAGATGCTACCACACATGCAACATGAGTTGTATTTGATTGATTGATTTAAAGCAAAAACAAAAAAAATGGTTTGACTTTATCTTTGTGAAATTATGCAACATAAAACATACCTGCACAAAACAAAACAGCAGACAGACTGAATAAAAATGCAAATTTACTCTCTGACAGTAGATGACGCTTATGGAACAGCAGCGATATGCCGTTTCCTTGGCTGCCGTTGTACACAAAGCAGCACTGCCCTTATAAACACTGCTTTAATTAATTTAATTTAACCCTTTTTAAGCAGCACTGGTATTATTAAAGTATTTTTTTCCATTCATTTTTCCCATAGGAATTTTTTTAAATTATTTGTTAAAAAGTTATAAGCCGTGAACCAAGCCAATCAGTGAATCATAATATTACAAGCTTTGGTTTGAAGCAAAAAAATTGGACAAAATGACAAAAGTACAATGTGTACTAAATGGCTTTAGTGAAGGACAGACCTACAAGCATTGTGAACAGCATAATCTAATTAAAAACAATGGAGAAATATAAAACTTCTCATGTACAAAAGTTGATTATATATATATAAACAATATATTTTAAGTTAATTGCAATATATATATATATATATTTATTTAAGTATTTTAAGAGGCTAGCGAGATTACATCATTTGCAGTGCTGCACGGCTGTGGGCGGAGCTAAAGAGCTATTTTTATAAAGGGTTAGTTCAGTAATTACTGACAGAATTTTCATTTTTGGGTGAACTAACCCTTTAGGCTAATAATTGGTGTATTTATTCTGTACAGCATCATGGGTAATGTAGTTTTTCATTGGGAGTTCTGCTGTTAAATAAGATTTTATATATATATATATATATATATATATATATATATATATATATATATATATATATATTAAATAATGCAGGCTGGCGGCTTAAACAGAAGGAAATACCATGGATTAACAACCTCGTAGCTCACAGTAGACCTGTCTTTAAAGGTTTGAAAGTTATCGCTAAAAATCAATTTCCCTATGGAGAAAAGGTTTTTACTTCCAGAACCCGACTGTTGAACTCTATAGGCATTAGTACGGAGGTAAGAGGAAAAGAAAATGGCATCAAAACTTTTTTTGAAGACAGTCAGTTCCCTTCAGAGATACAGTCATATAAACTCCCACCCCTTATTCAATATTTATATTTTTCTTCCAATATTTTGAGCATCACAAACAGTGAGCTTGCTGTGTTTGTGCGCTCCTCTCCTTGCTTCCGTCTTCGTCATGTCCCATCTCTGGCTTGTGTTGACGTCCTGTTTACCGACTTAATATGTATGAAGGAGGAGTATGAATGTAATATTTCTACACAAATTACATTTTGGGAAATGATTGCAATGCAAGACCTAAAAAAAGATATCTGCTTAAAAACTGACTTTTGGAGCGGAAACCGTCCGGTTCTGATTGATGGCTGGTTGACCAGTGCATCTCAAGTCAACATGAAATCAAAATTGACAATGTTTGCTTTTATAGAATATTGCAGTATTTATTGTAAATAATTTATCTTTTTTTATTTTTATTTTATTTTTTTATTCATGCGCCTCATCTTTAATCAAAATAACTTCCTGGCGTAAGGGCAGGGCAACCTGTCACTCACATGAGATTGACCAATAGTGAACCACTGCCATCTAGCCATACAATCCATTCCCCACATACAAAATCAAGTCCTGCCCTACATTTGTTCTTGCTCCAGAAGCGATTTCACTCGTCACGATAGGGAAGAAAAGACTGTCACAACTTCCGTTTCATGCCGACATGAAAAAGAAACACAAAACACGTTGTCACCTTGACTTACCATGCAAGACCAATTCTAAAAAGAATAGCAACCACCAAGAAAAGGACAAAGTCAAGTTACAAGTGAAAAGTGTCTAGTAAGTGGACTAGTGCATTCAGAGCTCTCGCGAAGCCTGTCATTTTTACCATTATTTTATCAAATGTGACAGTTCATAATGCAGAGCGCACAAACAGAATGCATCTGGGGAAGTGACGGGCTCAGAAGACTAGGGGGTTGGTTGAGGACGACACACACACACACACACACACACACACACACACACACACACACACACACAGGCTCAGATGAATGGAGTCTGCAGGCTGAGATGGTCTGGAGGAGACGGCAGCTGCCACACATTTCCTGGCTGCTCATAAAAGTTTACCTTGTTTGCGCTTTTGCTGGCACCTACTCAAGGCTCTGACAGCCGTGATGGCACGCTGGTCCTGAAATGCACTTTTTATTGCATTTATATCCCTGTCAGAGCTGCTTTAGGAGTGTGCGTGTATGTTATAAGTTTTCTCAGTATTACACAAGTGAAATGAAACTCTTTCTAAAGAATGGCTTCATAGTGCTCTTAAAGGGATAGTTCACCCATCAATTTAAATTCTGTCATTAATTACTCACCCTAATGTCGTTTCAAAACCAGTAAGAATTTTGTTCATCTTCGGAAACACAAATGAAGATCTTTTTAATGAAATCAGAGAGCTTGCATACGAAAGAAGACGAGACTTCAGTGAATTGTAGTGTTGCCATCATGTTGTGGACATGCTGTTTGTTTGGATGCAAAAGCCAATCCCCTTTGTTTGGTCATCCAAAAACGGATGAAATTAGGAATCAGAGGTTAAGATTTCTTTATAATGCTGTTTCTGTGCATTAAAACCCAAAAGTTAGCTTGTGGAAAGCAAATTTTACAGAGGACAGCTTCCTGGGAGAGAACAACTCCGGCTATACACACCCAAATAAATTAGAAATACTCACTACACTATTTTTTTAAACTGTTTTATGCTGCCATTTCAGGACATAAAGTTGTTACAGGGAAGAAAACAAATTAAACTGTTATAACATATTATATGAAAGGTAAGAGTTACAAAAAAAAGTTCCACTGCGAAACATTCTACTCAAGTCAGGCTTGCAAGGGGCTTCTGCAATAATGTACAGTATGTGAAAAATAATGTTTTTTTTATGTATTTATCATTAAAGCATGTTAAAATATTCTATTACACCCAATAGCCGCAATAGCCGTATGTACATAGACCAATAATTAAAAAAAGAGAGCTGAACAGACTTCACTTTTCCCAATATAGATTAAATTCTTTCCAGAGATATCACCTTTGCGTCCAAAATGTTCAGCAGCAGAAAACACTTAGCCACCAACTGAACATGTCACAAGCTCAACACCTTCTGGAACTTGTTTGGTCATCTTTCTGAGGTGTATAACAGAACTATAAGGCAGGATCCTATCCTGGCATTGGTTAGTGTGGACTGGAGGCACCAGAAGCGGGGCTGGACAAATATGAAGCACAAGCTATTTCCCTCAGCATGTTACTTGCAAAACATCTGATTTAACAACACTGGAAGTCAGAAGCTGTACTAACGTTTGATATGTGGATCATGGAGTTGGGAAAGATTTTGCACTTGGAAAGAAAAGAGTATGTTTTTTTGAGCATGTGGGAGTCATTTACTTATTTTATTGGCAAATCTGCGGATTGTGTTGGTGCATCATGGTTGCTGTAATATTTTTACTAAGATCTCATCTTTTGTTGTTCTCATTGTTTGATTGTTTTATCTTTTGATTTTGTTTGTTTGTTTTATTGTCCCTGTTATGTTAGTTTATAACCACCAGATGTAAGGAATGGTTGTATACAAAAAAAGAAAAAAAAACTGGGAATTGGGAAACCTGAAAAAACTCAAGAAAGAACCTGCCGGTGTGTATACCCCTATGTTGTCTAACTTTTAACCGGTGTTGAATATCAAAATGAGTGGGAGAAATGACCAGCATAGAATCTCCAAACAATCATATGGAAGAAGGACACAAAGTAATGAGTAAACGGGAAGTGGGACATCCTCCTGCGGGGGCGGTGAAGTTGGCTGAGGTGAGAGGGACACCAGTTAGTGCGTGGGTTCGCATGGCACTGTCCCGTGTTGCCTTGGGAACAGCGTGTCAGCCAAAATGCGTGATTCCTATGGCTGGCCTGGCCTGAGGGCTGCCCTGTCTCTGGTCCCAGCACGGCCTTGTACAGGCGCCTGTTGAGCTCTATGGTCTGTTCCTGTCACTGGGCGTGTGTAACCGCAAAGCTGATGAAGCATACGGCGGGGGCCGGAATTTGCTTGAGGGCGAAACATTTCCACATTTCCACACGCATCGGGTTCAAGTTGGTCATGTGGATTCCCCGATTTGATCAACAGAAAACTGCTGGGTTTAAAAGTGACTTCTGTGTGAGCTGTGCTTCATGCATCGCTACACTGTTGACGATAGACAATTGACCTTTTTTTGACTGCAAAATTTTGAAGAAATTATGCTAATGTTACTGCACCTAAAGAAATTAATTTAAAGGTGCTCTAAGCGATGTCATGCATTTTTTAGGCCAAAACATTTTTTGTCACATACAGCAAACATCTCCTCACTATCCGCTGGCTGCCTGTCCCCTGAACACACTGTAAAAAGACGCGGTCTCTGCAGACACCACAGGCTCCACAAACGGCAACAAAAACAAACTGGGCTAACCCGCGCCACGAAACATAACAAACTGTTCCAGCCAATAACAGACAAGAAGGATTTGGGGGTGGGTTTGGGGGGTTAGTGCGCGGATGAGGAGGAGGGAGTGTCGAGCTAGCCTCCGTTTTGTTTGACAATACTTTAAACGTCAACAAGAAGTGACGTCACCCGACATCGCTTAGAGCGCCTTTAAGAAGAAAAAAAGCCATCATACTTTGGGTAACGGAAGCATGTTTCTGCCTCAGTATAAACAATAAAGCAGCTTGTAAAATACAGTTTAAAAAAAGTTGCATTGTTTGTGACACACTGTCAAAATTATGAGAAATGAAGTCATAACTACGAGAAGTCACAATGGGAGATATACATTTGCAGTTGTACGAAATAAAGTTTGTTTCTCTAATTAATTCCCCATATTCGCAAGAAATAAACTCAGTTGTGACATTTAAAGTCACACAATACTATGTAATGGAATGGAATGTGCTTCCATAGTCTTGATAACCTTTAATGAATTTCAACAGATTCCACACTGAATAAATGGCAAGGAAAGAAAGGATTTTAGCTGCTCTCTTTCTTTTGATAGTGACAGTTCATCACTCCTTCTCAAATTGTCATTTGTGATTCATCAATGCTGTCCTACAAAGTAACACTGAAGACGCTGATGGACACTGATGTTTCCTCTGTCGTCTCAAGTTGTTGCTTGCATTTGTGGTCACTGATGTTGTTTTGCTCGCACTTAAGTTTCAAGTTCTTGACATCACATTAACGAGGTATGTTCCCTGATAGTGTTTTATGGCAGCACTCATTTTGAAATTTGCTAATACTTTCCAATCTGTTTATTTTTGTCTTCTTCAGTGTTTGTTCTTCTGATGTTGGTCATTAGATCCAGTTTCTTTTTCAATCATCGATGCAGTTATTAGAGAGAGAGAAATTTAAAATCTTACTTGAAGGATCTTATGCCATCTAACCTGAAACAAAATATGATGCGCTCTTAAAATTAAGATTTAGATCTGTCTAAATGATCCATATACAGCAATTTGAACATGAACCGAGAAGAGGCATACTGATGTAGTGATTACAGCACTGCGGTGCCAATTACAAGTGAACACTGTGTCCTTGTCACACTCTTGTCTGCTGATAACCTTCACACTGCTGTGGTTTCTATCTATAGGCAGAGCCTGCCATTAGACAGGATACATGGTGTGAACATTAGCATCAGTGGGTCATAATGATGATTTGAAGGTTTTGTCCTTGAGGAGTTTTTTAAACTGTTCTCCATTGATGAATGTTCCAGTGCCTTTGCACATATACTTTTAGGACACTAAAGTTGCTTTCACACTAGCACTTTTGATTCGCACCTGGGTTTGATTGACGTCAGAGTTAGAGCTGCAGGATATATGATTTAAAGGGGTGGTATAATGCCCTTTTCACAAGATGTAAAATCAGTCTTTGATGTCCTCAGAGTGTGTTTGTGAAGTTTTAGCTCAAAATACCCCACAGATATTTGTATATAGCATGTTTAAATTGTCACTTTTTGAGGGTGAGCAAAAACACACAGTTTTTGTGTCTGTCCCTTTAGATGCAAATGAGCTGCTGCTCCCGGCACAGGGGGCGAAGCTACAAGAGCTTGTGTCCTTTTACCTCACACAGACATGCACTGAAAATTTCAAAAACCTTTAGCCTTTTATGTTCAAACTGAAGTCAGACAATGATGGAGAGACTCAAGAAGTGACAACATGTAGAATGCAACAGGACATTTCTGAATGGTTAGTTGAGGAATTTAGGTAGCTTGTGTGTAGTTATCTTCTAGTTATTGATTAGCATATTCTGTCATGATAATCTTTAAATGCGTTCTCTGATGTGGGGTTTATGTAAATTTTAGGGTTGGTGATATCACTAACCCGGGAGGAGTGTTGTGTAGTCCATACCAGCCGTTTGCTGTAGTCCTTAAAAAGCAATTTCTTTAAAAGAAAACATCTTCCTTTGCTATGAAATTTGAGCGTCGTAACTTTGCAGATGTTGTTTATGCTCAAACAGCAACATTACACACTAACTAAAGTTAGAAAAGTGAAATCATGATCAACCACCCCTTTAAGCATCGATATCACAACGTGTGCATCCGCGATAGTCACATCGCAGATTCGCAGGATGTCCGATGTCAAGTATAGGGATCGTAGTTGATCCATGATCCGTATGGACCAGGCCACACAGTTCAGAACACATGTGATTCATGGATTAATTGCAACGTTTAACCATCATAGACTGAAAGTTCATCATTTGCACGTGTTTTAGGTCCTGTCAGTTTAAACATTCAAGCGATTTTAAACCATTCAAGTGCAAGAAGATGTGAAAGAGGAGGCACAGAGTCGCGCAGTCAGCATGCGAACACCGAACACTTTCATGTCTATTTGTGCTTGAACGGACACATACACACTCACAATTATGTCGAAATGCCCATTACGGCGATTATTCGTAAACACAGTCGCTTATGTCTTAAGTCAAGGTAAACAAAACTGATGCGTATGAGTATATTGGATCCGTGCATTCAGTCTAAAAGTGACAGCAGCCAAATATATCTGCTGCTGTCTGTCATTAATCTTAATCAAACAACACAATATATAGAAAATCAGTTCTGTAGCTTTAACAAAGATTAATTATATTACATTTTTACAGACACTGTAATTTTACATTTGATTATTCAATTTCTTTACCTGAATACTGATATACTTACCTGAAAACATAAACATAAAGCACTGTTTGTTTAATGTATCTTTGTTCTCTTGTATTTATCTATGCTTGTAGTTTTATTTTTTTCTATGCAGGTTCACTCCCCTACAAAATCACTCTAGAATTATCCATTCTTTCTAAATATTGTTATTCAAGTCATCTGGTGAAATTGTTTTCATATCGCAATATATACCGCAGAAAAACAAAATATCGCAATGTCAGTTTTTTTTCCAATATCTGGGGTACAGTGTGAATTCCTGTACGGTTCGCTGCTGATATGAATGCAATCGTACTACATTTCGGAAGTGAACCACTATTGATGATATATGATTTGATAAAACTGTGTGTGACTGACGCACAGAAAGCAGAGAGAATCTATATCTGCCTTCAGCAGAAATGGACCCCCACTTTCTTTAGATGATTTGTAGTACATTTTCAGCAGATATATGCAAGTGTCTTTATGTGCTGATGCTTTGGGGGGGAAAAGTGTCTATATCCATTTTGGCACCTTCTCCTTCATAGCTGCAGCTTGATGACACAAGCGTACCACTGTTTTAATGATGCCTGGGACCCAGATAATGTAATGTGAACTGAGACCAGCAGGGGAGGGGGACCAATTGAACAAATTGTGAAAGCACCCTAAAACTATGGATCTGCCTCAGGTTTGAACCTCTTGCCTATCTACAGGAAGAACTGTAAAAATTGGACCTGTGAAGACATCATTATATAAAGCAAAATATAATTAACACATTATTGTATGCTTATTTGCATATAAACTATTAAAGTAGGCATGAAATGAAATTAATTTATTTCGTTTACCGGTATGCGTTTTATAGATCTTAATGTGAACTAATCATCCATATATATATATATATATATATATATATATATATATATATATATATATATATATATATATATATATATATATATATATATTTCTTCTTTTTTTACCTCATAATGTTTAATCAAAATGTCATAACTCAATCTTCCTCAACTGCTTGTTTGAGAGCGACGACCACATCTTAAAATCCAATCAACAAACGATGGATTCAACCAGGTCCTTTCTTTTTTTGATAATCTGTTACACACGGATGTACGTCACAATACAAAGAAAAGATCAGTCTCTACTTCCGTTTCATCGTGACTTTTAAGCAATGTCTAGGGCACATTACAAGTGGTGTTTCATCAACTTTCTTAAAGTAACGAGTAATGGGTGATGCATTACTTTTTAAGTTTACACCTTAATGTCTGAAAGTTTTTTTTTTCAAATAAGCAACATCCTTTTCTTTATAATTTATTTTCTTGCAAAATACAATTAAAATCCTTCCCCTTCCCCATAACATTGTTATAGCTCCTGCAGTTCTTTATTATTTTGTTTTATTCTGTTGTGTTATTTTATAATTGTTTTGTCAGGTTAATTGCTTTAAAAATGCCTTCAGAACCATGAGCAACTGTCTTTGAAATGAGTGGGAATGCAAACAGCCTTCTTCAGACATGTTGGAGCTCTCTGAATCAGCGTGACACCTTGTCTAAACTGCAAACGACCAGAGTAATGAAATTGCTCCCATAATAATTAACAAAGCCACCTAGAATGCAAGTGGCGTTTTGTCTACAGCAAAATACAGCACTTCAAAATGAAGCCTAGTGCTTCTGTTCTGAAAAAGAGATGGTGAGGAAATGCATAACTTTTCCCATGTTTTTAAATGTGTTTAGTTACTTTTAAGGAGTAACAGTGATGTTGCTTTTATACTATGAGGCTGTTGAATTCTTGAATCTGATTGGCTGACTAATGTTCTAAGTTATGCAATTATTTTAAGGGAAACGAACGGCTAAAGTAGTTCCAGGCAGATCTTGATCACATTACAGTTCCATATCACTTCGCCAAATGATTTCAGTTATTTCAAAAGTCCTTACAGCCGACAACAGCAAAAGAACCAAAACCCACAGCGAGACTGACCAAGCAAATAAATGTAGTAAACAATTAGATAAAAACGACAAATTATTTTCACACACACTCGCACAGAAACATGTTGTCAGTGCTGCTCTGACGATTTTAACAGTAAAATAGTTTAGCAGCTTAAAAGCTACACGACATTTCTCACTGGCAAGGTTTCTCACAGTTTCGCTATTAGTAGAGACACACAGACTCAGGTAATTCACACACGCTTAATATCTCTCTCTCTCTCTCTCTCTCTCTCTCTCTCTCTCTCTCTCTCTCTCTCTGCTATCAGTGGCTAAAGCCTCCATTAATAGATCTAAAATTATGTTTTGGAATTAGCAACGGAGGCTTGGGATTAGATGCGTAAGAAAGTCCTACACACAAGAGTGTTTTAAGGACAAAACCCTGAAAAATGTCTTGAAATACATCATCTGAACAATGTCTTGAGGTGTGGTAACAGTAGTATAAGTGGAATAATCGGCTTTGCCTCGTGGCCGCATTCCCACCTCGGGTGTGCATTGTTTTTTAAGAATTCAATGACCTGCCATCAATTATTCCTTACTTAAACTTAACCTTCCCCAACACTGTATTCCCAAGAGCCTATGCGTTATGCTAGATCTCAGAGAGCAGTAAACAGATGCAGGATATGCCTTTGGCATAATTTTTCTCGGTTAGACCTGTTGTATTCTCACTCACATTAGTAATTCTGTTTGCTGCCCATTGGACCTTTCTGTGATGCCAACTCATTTGAGGGTGACCTGGCTCTCCATGGATTCTCTGGTGCCCACAGCGACTGAACACACTCAGGCCTGGGCACAGGCGTATGGCACAATGTCCACGCCAACATGGCTCTCTAGAAATAGCATGGGGACAGGAGCAGGAGAGAAAATAAATGTCAGGCCATCTTCTTTTCAATGCCTCTGGAATTGTAATCCAGTGGAATGAACGAGTGTCACATGTGGATGCATGATACCCGCACAGAACCAATAGGTTGCCCTATATTTTCATTATTTAGCACTTTTTATTATCTATATAGTAATTTTTTAAGGATACACAATAATATTGGCTGATTTATGTTCTTTTTTAATATTATCATAATCGGTCTGATAAGAAGATTTGGCCGATATTTTAAAACCAATAAATAATGTATTATTTCCTTCAGCTTCGACAATTCAGATGTGCACGGTTCACCATGATGGTTTTTAATTGTTTGAAATATGATTTAGATTTTTTTTTTTTTGCAAGGAAAGTGTAAAATTATTTAAATTTAAAACCTTACACTTGTTCAAACTAGGCTACTTGTTTTTGTAATCAGGCTCTCAAAAATTATATCAAATTTTGGATTTAGATATATCAGGCAATATATCGGTTATCGGCTTTCAAATATAAAGAATTATCGGTTAACGATATCGGCCAAAATTTTCATATCGATGCATCACTATCATTTTTATCTAAGTGTCTGACTAGATTTGGATGTAAGTTATAGGATGTTGCTTATTGGTCAAAATAGCCCACACTCAAGCCTCTGGCTTTTCCTCAAAATGTTAATCTTGTGTTCCCAAATTATTTATCACATTCAGGTTTTTATTTTATTTTACTTTTTGTTTAGCTTCCAGCTTCTACTGTTTGTGAGAGGCCTAAAATCCCAAGCTATTTTACTTCAATTAATAAAGGACCCCTATGTTATGTCGCACAATTGCACCTGAAACTTTGCATACTGAATTGCAATGAGTACAATATATCACAATTAAGGCACCAAGCAGCGTCGCCATCTGTCTATACTGCATATTGAGCTGAGAATTTATGAACAGGGACACGGTAAGTGACAAGGGTTATCATACAGAAAGCCTGATTCTATAGTTCCCTCTGAAATATGTCATGATAGAAGAGTTTCAGCCATGGTGGATTAAGATTTATGATGCTGCAGTGTCTCTGCGTTACGAAACGCATCCAAAAGTAGGAGCGCATATGGTGTTTCTACAACTGAAAGTGTCGCACCTTAAAACCGTTGCGTCTTACAGCAGTAAATGGTGTTTAGGTGTGTTTGCTGCAGTGCACTTGCTCTCTCTCTCTCTCTCTCTCTCTCTCTCTCTCTCTCTCTCTCTCTCTCTCTCTCTCTCTCTCTCGCTCGCTCGCTCGCTCGCTCGTTCGTTCGTTCGTTCTCCACACTAATTACAGATCGCTTGCCATCCACACTATTCCCGAAGCAGGTGACACTGACTGACGCCTGCAAGAGTGTGTGTGTGCGTGCCAGGTCATGTGTGAGTGTGTTTGGCAGAGTCTCTGATAGTGCTTGGAGTGGTGTTTTAGCGCTGTGCTGGCGCCCTCCATCTGAAGGCGAGAGTCCCGTGAGTTATGGCTCCAGAGAGGCCTTGCTGCAACCCGACTCACTCAGTACACAGCCACAGGAAAAGGCTAATTCACATCACCCTATAAACTCTCTCTGTGATACGGTATCCTGCTGTTCCTTTTTTCTGAGTTCTTTCTGTAGAGTATGTGATGTTCATCGTTTGAGGAGTGTCTATGGAGGTCTTGAAGGGGTGTATGATGACAGGATATGTTTTACAGTGAACGTGTCTGTAATTCCTGAGAGAATGTTGTTTGAAACTTTTTAAGGAAAAATCCACCCAAATATGAAAATTAGTGTTCACTGTTAAATAGGGGTGTAACAATATATCGTGTCACAATATATCACAATACAAAAATGCAATAATATGTATCTTAGATGGTGATGATATATATATTGTGTATAGTTCACCCAAAATGAAAATTACTGTGTGAGAAAAAATACGTTTACAGAGTTTTAGTGTCAGTTCTACATTAAACTACTATATATAATGTTGAATATAATGTATAATAATTAAATGGGGGAATATTTGTAGGTCCTGATAATGCCAAATGTCTTATGCTACCAGTAAAAAGTGGCTTACATTATTTTAAATATATCTAGTCAGTGAAAGAGTGCAAGCATATTCATCTAAAATAATACTGTATTTTCAGAATCATCAATATTTCTATTCTGGTGTCACTATTGGGTTTCCAACACCAAGTCGAAGTCTATTCATTTATACGTCCAATGTTATACCAAATTTTGCATTTTAATCAACAGTACATTTTTTGTTAACCTTTTATCATATGTTTTGGAATATCTCAATTATATCTTATCAGAGTTCAGTATCGTGATATGCCAACAGGGTGATTTATGGCATTTTACCAAGTGCTTTGTTTGATTTGAGATTTCTTCAGAGGTCCTTACAGAGGGAAGTTAAATCAATTCTTGAGATCCTTAAATTGAGTTCTATCCCACAATTTGACAATACAGTCTCAGTTTGATCCAGATCAATATCACGATGCACACACTAGTGGCCGACACCCGATCGAGTCCTTTGAGTGGCAGTGGGGTCATTCACCACGGTCTCACAACTGGACTGGTGTCGGTGCAGGACACATACATGACTGTCTTCATGGGTTACAGGTGTGAAAAAAAAGTAATGTTGTAAGTATTAAATCTATGTTTTATTATTTTATAGTTAATGTTGATGCACTCAAGTTCATTGAGATACACTAGTACGGAGTAAGGTGTAGGAATGACGACTTCACAGCGAAGTGCACCCGTTGTTTGTCACTAAATGGATTTAATGTGTCATCAAGTTTATTTAAAGTCTGCTTGAAGAAGTTGGCTGTTTACATGGATCATTTGACACAGAACGCAGTCTTGCACTTTGTCTGTTATTTGTTTAATTGATGGTCTATTTACACATGCGTCAGACGGATGTCTTTGGTAGATGATTTGCTGCATCGTGTGTCACGACTGTTTTTAAGACACTGTGTCAAAGTTAAACTTTTGTTATGCAACAACAACAACAATGTGGGTTTTGAAATGAAGAATCAGAAGAATCTGGGCAGGACAAATATCTGGAACATATTGAGTGGTTATTGTAACATATGAATGAATGAATGAATGAAGCTTCATTATTGTGTCATGCGTATGATTATGCCCAGCCCGCATGGCCTAACAAGACATTAGTATATAACATTAGTATATAGAAATAACATATATCCGTTTTAAAAGTGGAGAAGTTGTTTGTTTTGTGTTTTTGTTTTGTTTTGTTAGGTATAAAAGAGTTAAATAATGTTGGACGAGTGTTTTGTTTGGTATAAACATTATACTAGGAAGAATAGTTTTTTTTAGTTTTGTTTTGTTTGGTATAACAGAGTTATAATGGTGGATGAGTTTTTTGTTTGGTTTGGTATACAAGCATTATAATAGTGGATGAGTGTTTTGTTTGGTATAAAAGAGTTATAATGGTGGAGGAGAGTGGTTTTGGTTTTTTGTGTTGTTTTGTCTGTAAAAGCTTAGAAAGAAACGTCTCTGTGTCCGCGAATCTCTGGTGAGTAGCGCTAAAAACACATCTTGAGGAGCATTCTGCATCCAGTACTTTCATTCAGTTGAGCTCTGTCTCTCTGTTTTTGTCTCTTTACTCTTTTACACTGGCTTTTTTGGCAGCCGAACCGTGACATCATCTGAGCATTGCAGCTGAGCAGTGCTGGTGTTATTTCATTCAGTCTATTGAACTACAGCAAAACGTCCAGAAATCAGTTCATTAGGGATTCAGGAACATTTCAACCACCAAAAACGTTTCTACTTTTCATTTTTCATCCAAATATTAAACATTCGTTATCACAAGAGCAGTTGAAGTAATTTTGCAATTCAATCACATTCGTTCATCTTCGAAACACAAATTAAGACATTTTAATGAAATCTCAGAGATTTCTGTCCCTCCATTAAAAGCTGCGCAACAACTGTAGCACTTGATCGCTCCAAAAAGTTCTTAAAGAGATCGTAATACTAATCCATATGATTTGAGCGGTTTAGTCCAAATTTTCTGAAGAGACACTATCGCTTTATATGATGAACAGATTGAATTTAGCCATTTATTAACATATAGCCTAAACATTCAACTCACAGATAAACAGAAGCTCAAGCATGAGAACCAATGAGGATCATTCTCGTGTTACGCAGCACGTTTGAGCTTCTGCAAGAACCAATGAGGTTCATTCTCATGTTACGCATCACGTTTGAGCTTCAGCAAGAACCAATGAGGTTCATTCTCGTGTTACGCATCACGTTTGAGCTTCAGCAAGAACCAATGAGGTTCATTCTCGTGTTACGCATCACGTTTGAGCTTTAGCAAGAACCAATGAGGTTCATTCTCGTGTTACGCAGCACGTTTGAGCTTTAGCAAGAACCAATGAGGTTCATTCTCTTGTTACGCATCACGTTTGAGCTTCAGCAAGAACCAATGAGGTTCATTCTCGTGTTACGCATCACGTTTGAGCTTTAGCAAGAACCAATGAGGTTCATTCTCTTGTTACGCATCACGTTTGAGCTTCAGCAAGAACCAATGAGGTTCATTCTCGTGTTACGCATCACGTTTGAGCTTTAGCAAGAACCAATGAGGTTTATTCTCGTGTTACGCATCACGTTTGAGCTTCAGCAAGAGCCAATGAGGTTCATTCTCGTGTTACGCATCACGTTTGAGCTTCTGCAAGAACCAATGAGGTTCATTCTCGTGTTACGCATCACGTTTGAGCTTCTGCAAGAACCAATGAGGTTCATTCTCGTGTTACGCATCACGTTTGAGCTTCAGCAAGAGCCAATGAGGTTCATTCTCGTGTTACGCATCACGTTTGAGCTTCTGCAAGAACCAATGAGGTTCATTCTCGTGTTACGCATCACGTTTGAGCTTCTGCAAGAACCAATGAGGTTCATTCTCGTGTTACGCATCACGTTTGAGCTTCTGCAAGAACCAATGAGGTTCATTCTCGTGTTACGCATCACGTTTGAGCTTTAGCAAGAACCAATGAGGTTTATTCTCTTGTTACGCATCACGTTTGAGCTTCAGCAAGAACCAATGAGGTTCATTCTCGTGTTACGCATCACGTTTGAGCTTTAGCAAGAACCAATGAGGTTCATTCTCTTGTTACGCATCACGTTTGAGCTTCAGCAAGAACCAATGAGGTTCATTCTCGTGTTACGCATCACGTTTGAGCTTTAGCAAGAACCAATGAGGTTCATTCTCGTGTTACGCATCACGTTTGAGCTTCAGCAAGAGCCAATGAGGTTCATTCTCGTGTTACGCATCACGTTTGAGCTTCAGCAAGAACCAATGAGGTTCATTCTCGTGTTACGCATCACGTTTGAGCTTCTGCAAGAACCAATGAGGTTCATTCTCGTGTTACGCATCACGTTTGAGCTTCTGCAAGAACCAATGAGGTTCATTCTCGTGTTACGCATCACGTTTGAGCTTCTGCAAGAACCAATGAGGTTCATTCTCGTGTTACGCATCACGTTTGAGCTTCTGCAAGAACCAATGAGGTTCATTCTCACGCGTCAGGCAGGTTCAGTTGAGCTTCTGTTTATGTTCGCTGATCAATGTTTAAAAAGTGAATAAAAGTCTAAATTAAGTCTAAAAAATGCCATTTTACCTTTTAATTTTGATCCCAGTATGTTTTGGCCAAATTTGACATTTCGTTGCATTTTTTTACACACATATTTCATATTTCAAACTCATCAAACTGGAGTATGACAAGGTTCTGCAGTTCTCGACTTTGCAGCGAAGTTGAAACTTTTGAGCAAAGTCTTTCAGATGAGGGTAAATATTGCATATCTTGCTGCATGCATGCTGAGCTGTTGCAGGTGGATGAATGACCTTTGACTCCTCAGCACACACTGAGCAGCAGATGTGACCTGATAGAAGAACACGAGACTGACTTCATGAACCTCACCGCGTCTAATTAATACAGACGACTCTTCCATCTTCTCACACTCAGACTGTTGCCTTAAGAGGTGATGTTACACAGGAAACTTTTTGAGCAATGTTGCCGTCAACGGGCAACCAGATGAGACACATGGCTCATGAACGATCTAAAGTATCCAGATAGAAATGTGCTGCTCATTCTCAATGGGAAAGTGCACAAGCAACATTGCTCAGTAAAGTTGCCCTGTGTATCATCACCTTTAGGGCTTGATGTTGTTCAGGTTTTCCTGTCTCACTTAATCTAAAATGACCAGTAACTGAGAAGACATATGTATCCACTACCACCATTTACAGCCTCACTTTTGAAGTTAAAATATGGGTACTGTGTGAAAATATAACTTTTTGCACAAAGCCACATGATTCCAATTAGCCACCACACTAAGATCTGTAATTACTGTGAATACAAACAAACGCTTGATGGCGGCACTTATGCCTTCTTTATCTTGGCAAAGAGTGGTGTGTGGTGTGTGGCTGACTTAGACAGGTTATTATTTGGGCTTCTATAGAGATCCAACATTATCAGTGGATCAGAACAAATTCAGGATTTTATATTATGATAATTCTCAGACCCCGGTCATCATTATCGTCTCAGCTCTAATAAAACCTGATTGCCCCGCAGCTGTTGTTGGAACATTTGCATTTCACTAAGGGATTGCACCAACCCTGAAGTCACAAATGGATGAATTTAGCTTTTAATGCAATAAAGAAAAATAAAAGGCCAAAAACATGACCATCAGTTATATAATGGGAACCCAGTCAGCTGCACTGTACACTGGCTTTTTATTAAGTCAATAATTGTCAAATATTGCTGTTTTTGTGGATAAATGTGTATTGATCCAGGAGACACATCTGCTGAATATTTCTATGCCACATTTATCAGGCATTTCTTATGAGTTGAGAATTTGAGCAATGTGTTATACATTTGACAAATTGAAATTTGTATATGAATAAAATTGGAAAAAGTTAAAAGCAAACCCTTATCAAGAAGCCTCATGTTCTGTTTGGATGTAACAAAAGATATATATATATATATATATATATATATATATATATATATATATATATATATATATATATATATATATATATATATATATATATATATATATTAGTCCTAGAAGTGAAAATATATTAAAATAGTGAAAAACAAATTTACTTGTATAAATAGAATTTAAATAATTACAATCCACAGTTCCAGAATTGTAATAACTGATTCTTCAGGGTTTAGCCTTTCTATTACCTTTTGATTTTTTTCCAGTATTTTGTGATTAGTTATTATTATTACTTACAAATAGCAATTCACAGCAATTTCAACTCTATTAAATATGTTTAAATATGAAATATTATTTAATATTTTTCTTGACATAACCAGAAACGTATATATTTGTTAAAACAAATTCCCATGACTTTTAAAGATTTCATTAATTTCCATCCGTGTCTTTTCCAGACAACTCTCTACAATTCACACTTAAAATTCCCTCTTATATTCAGATTTTCCTAGAATGTAAGTCTTAAATAAAATAAGAAATATGATGACCGGATGATTCTTGATTTTTAGCTCTTTAGCCTGTTTTAAAGTTGTCTTGTTTGAATCAGTTTAAGCAGTCTTGGAGGAAAGTTTGCTGAGGCCCTAGTGAGTCCCTCTGGTTGAGAATCACTGCTCTACATGGTATTCAATGGCATTTACAACCTGTTCTAATTTTTATTTATTTATTTATTTATTTTAAAATCTCAATCTACTACAGGATTTTTAATGAGAAACACCAGAAATGTGTCAGAAATAAACTGTATTGTCGAAATATATTTTTCTTGAGGAATATTCACTAATTTTTCTTGAAAATCTTTAGGAAGCATCTTCCATAATAGACGAGAGCTGATCTTTTGGGATATTAAACTCGTAGAGTAGCATTGAGATTTATTTGTTAGAAACAAAGCGGGCGGCACAGCTGTAGATTTGTGGTGTAGTCTGGCAGCCTTGGCCGGGTGACTGTGGAAGAGACTTGATATAAGAGCACGAATGAGCCATCTTATATTCTCCATTTAATAGTGAGAAGGATTTAGAAATCAAATTTATTTATTTAAGAGGCAGCATTATGCCCTTTTACAAAGTCTTGATTTTGTTTTTGGGCTTTACTAGAACAGGCTTTCATGCTTGAATGATCAAAAAATACATTATTTTCCCCATACATTATTGCAGCTCCTCTTTTCACTGTCTCTCAGTAACGCTCTTTTTAGTTCCTGTCTCTATGAAGCCCCTCCTTCTGAAAAGCTCAATGTGCTCTGATTGGTCGGCTAGAGCAGTGTGTTGTGATTGGTCAACTGGAAATGTCACGCCCCTTACCATAACTGCCAGTTTTAACACACTACTAACTAACTCAACCAGGCCCCGCCCCTTTATTCTGCGTATTAAGTATTTAAATGAGGAATATTGTGACGTGTTCGTTCCCGGAAGAAACTCAAGACTACAATGGAGGCGTTTCAGGGAGTCCAGAAACACTGACACTGATATAGAGAATAACTCCTGCTGGAGGGACTTTGTAACCTGCATTTTCAGACCTGGTATTTTTTTTCTTTGTACTCACTGAGTGGTGTAAAAACTGAGGTGTTAACTGGATCAGCATCTTGAATGCTGCTGTACTGCAATGACACTGCATTGCAACTCACTCTCTTTGTACTTGCGACTTCTCATAACACTCTTAGTCCTGACAGTATGCATGTGTTCCTGAGAGACTCACAGAGTGACAATGCCTCTATTGCCGCTCAATGGATCGAGAGAAAAACAGTGATCAGAGGAAAGGAAAAAATGAGTCTTTCGGCCTCATAAAATATTGCTTGGTCAAAGCAAATATGAAGAACTGTTAGTGTCGGATAAATACAGCCCTGTGTCTTCAGAAAATACAGCACCTGAGCCAAACCTGTAGATGCTAAATGCTCTGCAGAGAGAGAGAGAGAGAGAGAGGGAGAGAGAGAGAGGGATAGAGAGAGAGGGATAGAGGGATGGGAGATACTGAGAGGATGAACATACAGAATTTGACTTAATAGAGAGGTCAAACAAAGGACAAGAAAGAAGAAAGTAAAATGAACTGTGGTCATGCCATTTTTTGGATATGTTCCATGGGAATAGCATAGTTCATTGAATGTACCTGTTACCTTAGAATACCATGATAATGAAGTGTTTTTTACCCCTTTTTTTTTTTTTTTTGCATGGTTCTATCAATATGCGCCATAGTTTTACCATGGTTTTCTGTGAATTACCTTGGTCTACTATGGTAATACCATGTTGTTGTTGTTTGTGTATGTACTTCAGTGTACTTTCAAGAATACCATAGTACTATCCAAAAACATGATAGTACCATGGTTCTGTTTTTTAAGTGAATATATTCCTTACATAAAAGTCCTGTGGTTGCACTGTGTCATTTGGAATATACCAAAATTAATTTACCATTGTTTTACGTCCAAAATACAATGTAAATGTAGCCTAGAATTCTAGACGCACCCTAGCGGCAGCACATTTTATTTTGCAGCCAGTGTCGTCTAGCAACTCTCCGTTGGCTTGCGAGCTGGAAAAACCAAACTGTAGTCAGGCCAATCACATCGTGTGTTGAGTCGGTGGGCGGGGTTAACATAATGACGGCAGAGTTGCGATGGTTACGCGTGAATTCCGTCACTAGAAAACAAAGAAGATGCTGGTGCCGCTGGCGAACAGCGGTCCTTCACAACGGCTTTGGCCGCGACTCTGGAAGACTTGGAGTTAAGCTTTTCTCTGAGAAAAGAACAAAGAACGGCACTGAAGTCCGTCGCTCTGACTACGTCACCTTCTTCATTGCTCTGGTTGGTTGTAGCGCTATCCTATTGCGTGCAGAGGGAATTTGAAAGCCAACGGTTTATCCCACCCCTCGGATTGAGTCCTGCCAATGGTGTGCTCCCAGAACATCTTGATGTGGGTCTGGCTCGTCAGGCTAATGGTAAACCATGATACCATGTACTAAAAACATGGTAGTACCATGGTACAGTTCTTTAAGTGATGCTGTGGTTTTCTGTGACATTTCATGGGGAATCATGGCAATACCATGTATATAGAAATGGACCGTACAAATAGCATGATCCTATCTCATAGTTGAACCAGTAAAGCCATGTTTTAGGATGTACCATGGTTTTCTTTGTAATATCCATTGTACTTTAAAGGCACACTATGTAAGATTTTTGGATCAAAATATTCAAAAACCACTAGAACAATGTTATATATTTTGTTGATTTGTGTACTTACATTATCCCAAATGTTTCTAAGAATGTTTAAATCCAGAGAAATAAGCAGTTTTTACCGGGACACGGACCGTTTCCGTTCATCGCCTATCAATGACATCATACCCGTGTTACCCTCGATTTACGTTTTTATTTTCTTGAAACCATGGAAACACCAAAGACGCTTTAATATATTATGTGTTTTATTAGACAGGTGAGCAACCGTTTGGATACATTTATCAACAGAAAACTAATAGTTGTTATACAGCTCAACACAGTTAGTCTTATTGTTTAAATCTCGTTTTCTTGATTTACCGCGAGAACCATGTTTTACCATGCTTGAATGATATACCATTTACCATATTTTATAGAATTGTACCATTTTAATATACGGTACATGAATACAGTAATCATCCAGTGCTTTATTGTAAGGGTACAAGCAATAGAAAGGGGACAGAGATTGTCAGGGACCGAGAAAACGAAACAAAATGAGCAAATCAAAGGGGGGCAATGAGGACAGGACCACCCTTAATTCAATTACACTCCTCTCCACATAAATCACGTCCACACCCCGGATTGAGCACGCTATGCGATGGATATGTTTATGTGCGGTGTGCTGGCAGCAAAGACAACGAGATGAGCATCTGTTTCTCTGTCTCTCCATTTGTGAGGGCTTAAACTCTCACCTGCTATTTCATCACTCTCTCACGGGGCCTCGCTTTCTATGTCACAAGTTAGAACAGGCACTGTGCATCTCACAAGGGGTTTCTGAGGTTAAGTCCACTGTGCACAAGCTCATCTGACATCCCAGTAATGTAATCTAACTCTCATACTGCTCGACAGCAACCCCGTGAGCCTGAGAATATAGACGCCTCAGCAGCCATCAAATGACTTCAGACTTCGTATTCGCTTTTAAAGAGTTAGTTCACCCAAAAGAGATCATAAAACTAATCCAAATGAATTGAGCGGTTTAGTCCAAATTTTCTGAAGAGACACTATCACTTTATATGATGAACAGATTCAATTTAGGCTTTTATTCACATATAAACATTGGTCAGCGAACATAAACAGAAGCTCAACCGAACCTGCTTGATGCACAAGAATGAACCTCACCACACTTTGTGCAACCTCCCTTTTCCAAGATAACAGCTCAAGATCTTCTCCTATAATGTGTAATAAGGTTGATGAACATAAGACAAGAGATCTGCGACTATTCCTCCATACAGAATCTCTCCAGATCCTCCAGATTCAGAGCTCCTTGCTTGTGGACTCTGTTCTTCAGCTCGGTACCGTGTATCCTAACACAACATGTCCCGGGTCTTTGGAAGAAAATTAGCCTCCTAGCATGACAGATCCACCATCATAATAATTCATATTGAGGATACTGTTCAACGTGGTGTTTTTCCAAAAAGCTGACTCAATATCTCACTATAGACACATGTTCTCTTCCGGGATAACTAATAAATAAGCTTAATAAATAGCTTAAACCCTTTTATTGAAGTCTGAGAGTATTTGAAGCTCGTAAATGTTACACATTTTTTGTATTTAATTTTGGCATCTCTGGAATCCAGCAAATGTTGCATTGTAAAAAATACTTTACTACTTTGCTGCAATTCTTCTATTAGAGAGGGTTTTAGCACAGACAGACAGACAGTACAGTAAGTCAAGATAGACGTTTGTTTGGTGGTTGTGAAACCCCCAAATATACACTAGAATAAAAATGCTTTGGGACAATAAGGTATTTTCTTCTCACACACAAATCAAAACTTTTCATTTATTTTATTTTAAAAACCTTGAAAATAAAAAATAAATCACAATTTCCACAAATATATGAACTGTTTTCAACATAGATGATAATCATAAATGTTTCTTGAGCATCAAATCATCATATTAGAATGATTTCTGAAGGATCATGTGACACTAGAGTAATGATGTTGAAAATTCAGCTTTGCTAAATGCAAAGGAAATAAATCTACACGGACAGACTAGTTGACTTTAACAATTAGTCGATCCAGGGTTATTATAGTTAACTAAAGCTAAAACCATAAAAGAAAACATTTGTGTCACTTGAAATAAAAGTATTAACTAAAATAGTTAAAACTGATATAACTAAAAATATATATCTAAAACTATATAGATAAAAACAATAAAAATTAAACTAAATAATAAAAACAAAAGAAACAAAACAAAAAGTACAAAAACGCTACAAAATTACTATAATTGTAAAATGTATATATATATATATATATTAAAGGAACAATTCAAAACCTCAAGGATACTAAAACAACTCTGAGTTGACCAATTCTTTCCCATCCCTTTAGCATTGCTGATAATTCAGTTTGAAACCGGAAGAGGAATAAAGACTTCACTGAACTAAAGTATGTTTCTGTTTTCTTACAGGCTCATGGACCAGCCACTATGAGGTTACTCAGCAGTTCCCGGACTCTCCTCCCTCTCCTCAAACACATTGTCCGTCACTGTCCCGCTCACTGTCAATGGACCAGAGCCCTCGCCCCGTCCTGCAAACTGCACTCCTGCAGGGTCCTGTCGACGGATGCCTCCGCTCCTCAGCCACGCGTTACTGAAAACTCAGTAGAAGTTTTCAGCCATGTCTACCCACGAGATGACATGACCAATGTGACGGCTAAAATCTTGTCTAAAGTCGGCTGTCAGCTTCACAACCGGCCCCACCACCCCTTGTGGCTTATTAAAGAGCGCATCAAAGACCATTTCTACCGCACTTACATCGGTCGCACCGGAAACCCACTCTTTTCTGTACATGACAATCTCAGGCCAGTAGTGACAGTGGAGCAGAACTTCGACAGCCTGCTCATTCCTCCAGATCATCCCAGTCGGAAAAAAGGAGACAATTACTTCCTGAACCGCACACACATGTTGCGGGCTCACACCTCGGCCCACCAGAAGGAGCTGGTGCGTTCGGGACTGGACTGCTTTCTGATGGCTGGAGATGTGTATAGACGAGATGAGATCGACTCCAGACACTATCCTGTCTTCCACCAGATGGAGGGAGTGCGGCTTTTCTCCAACCATGAGGTCAGAATAGTGTTTGTTATGGAGGACAGGAGTGGCTGACTAAAAATTAAGTCAACGAATTAAAAAATTTGGGATATTTATAGTTGGCATGAAATGGAAATCTAGTTTCTAGATGAGAGCGATTCATCAGTGCACATGTAATTGACCATCTTCTTAATCAAATTATCATAACTGGGTCTTCCGGTGAAATGACAGACTGGCAGTGAAATCGTGCAGTTGATTGTAAGAAAGGGAGGGTTTAATCGGATTAAATGTTTGGAGAAGTCTGGCTTATGTGATGTAAGCTAGACTTTTCCAATCATTTAGTCCGCTTAAACCCTCCCTTTCTTACAATCAACTGCAAGATCACTTTCAGATCTGCTTCCATCCAATGAACAACCGATGCATTGAACCAAGCTCCCGTCCTACACTTCTTCTTTCCTATAATCCGTTTCACATGGACATACGCCATAATGTGGAAGAAAAGATGTTTACATTAAAATATTCAATACTATTGTCAATAAACAAAATAATTATAAAGTAATATGCATTAATTACATCTATAAATATTATAATAAAATAACTATAAAACATTCAAATAATAATATTTATACTACTATACCATTTCATCCCGACTTTATCCCGAAATTTAAACATTTACATAAAAATATCCAATACTTTTGTAAATAAAACAGTAAAAGTGTATCAAATGATAAATTAATATACATATTAATGATATTCATAAGTATTATAATCAGGGCTTGACATTAACACTCAGTAGTGGCATGTAACACAGTCACTCGCAATATTGTCAATAATATAGATTTTTCGATACTGAAATATCTGAAACGCTTCCAATTTCCGCAGAATAGACACTTCTCTCCGACAGCGAGTCACACACAAACCCGCCTCTCCTCACTCACTTGTTTCTATTGCCTTGCATGGATATTGCTGCTGTTACAGGGCTTGGGATTGCGCATATTGCATAATTTTTAATAAGTGTGCGCTCATAAAGTGTCTCTCACTCTCAGTACTAAATTGAGTTGAATTGCTTATTGTGCTGAATCAGTCAAATACACACAAAATAATGTCAAAATGCCAGTCTTGGCGAGTTTTCACGTAAACACAGTCAGTTACGTTTTAAGTGAACATAAACAGTTGAGAAAGAAAATGCATGTGTAACAGTATAATGGATTTGTATGTCAGGTCTTAAAGTGACAGAAGCCTAATAAACCTGTGAAAATTATGCAAAATTATGAGATTTTTCTCATAATCTGCAGTTTTTCCCCATGGTATTGATGTCAAAATTCTGGCTAGTAACTTGTGACTGGTGAGAAAAAAAGTTGATGTCAAGCCCTTATTATTATAAAAAATAAGTATAATACTAATAAAACTTTAAAATAATAATATTAATAAATATTACTACTCGCCAGTCGAGTTAAAAAATATTGTATGGTTTCATTGAACATTCCACTGCATTTTAAGACATGAATTGAATCAAATATTTATTTGAAGAGTTATGTATGCATGTATTTTATTTATTTATTTATTGTATAAATTATTAGTGCATTGATAAAGAATGCACTTATAATTGAAATAGTTTCATTTCTGAGCAACTGAAACAGAATTGCACAAATGATTCCCCGTGTCAATCAGTCACGTGATTGGTTGAGCCACTGTTGCTTTGTGCTTTTCCCGAAGCCAACTATGCCGCAAGTTCCATCGTTACCAACACAATTTATAAATAGAATAGTATTTAAACATTGTAAAATTACAAACTTGATCTTTCAAAGCTTTTCCAGAAGCCCTTGCCTATCCGTGTAGAAAAAGCTGTTTATTTAAAGCATCCAGACTGTAATAAACCGGTTGTCTGAGGACAGGTGTCAGAGAAGTCATGATGAAGTCTTAACGTAATCATTCTGAACACAGTTGAATGCACACACTTGTTTTCACCCTTCCTGTCTCTATCAGCTGTTTGCTCGAGTGGAGAATGGTGAAGACCTGTGTTTGTTTGAGAGCGCTGGCCGCCGCACGCCTCAGAAACAGCAAACACACACGCTGGAGGCCGTCAAGCTTGTGGAGTTCGATCTGAAACTGGCTCTCACGCGCCTCATGCGACACCTTTTTGGGGAAGGTAGGAATCCTGTGATGTTCACACTTTATTTTCCCCTCACTCTCTCTGTTCAGCTCTCCTCCATCTGTCTGTGTCTGTCTTGCAGATTTGGAGATCCGCTGGGTGGACTGCTACTTCCCTTTCACACACCCCTCGTTCGAGATGGAGGTGCGCTTCCAGGGCGACTGGTTGGAGGTGCTGGGATGTGGAGTGATGGAGCAGGAACTGGTCCGCTCAGGTTCGGAAACACACCAACACTCACTCACACTTTAAACAAGCTAGAACCATGTTCAGCTAGAACTGCTGATTTGAGATGTCTAAAGCCCTATTCGGACGGGATTAACTTTACAAGTGTAGATGGAGTAATGTCATTTTGCCACCGGACGTCTGTAATAATAATGTAATATCAATGGCCAATTCGCACAGGATAAGAGATCTCAGTAAAACTAGCTGAAGTGGGAGGGCTAACTCTTGCGCGCCCCCGTCACCCTCCATGTGTGTATTACGTTGCTTCCTGATATCACGTGCGCAAACACATAAAACCTATATTTATAAATCAGTAATGTCCGGTCGAATGATGTATTTTTTAACTTCAGATTGGATTGTGTTGGTAATAGGCACTTATCTAACGCTAAAAGAAGTTCCGTGCCTCTAACAAGTGCTTTCGATCTTCTTTCTGATCTGAATGGTACAGATCCATTCACACTTGAGATTTGCCACAGACTTCTCCCAGCGTCTAGAACGCAACTGAATGATTTTTCAAGCGTCTCCATACTTGAAAAAACGCGGAAAACTACTTTTAAATTGGAAATGATGGAATATTTGCATGCATATATACAGTGGATCTATTCGCACGGGATTAGCATTACCTGAGGTCATTTTTCCGGACCTTTTTACTGAAGGTAAAAGTCGCTGTAGTCTTTACTGATATTGTCCATAGCTATTACTGAGATGCACATTCAGACGGGACTAAAATCACTGAGTAGCTCTGGTACCCCACCTCTCCATGTTAAACTAGTCCCGTCCGAATAGGGCTATAAACGCCAAACAGAAAGTTCAACAGTATGCAAATTAGCAGTGAGACGATACAGCAAGCACCAATGAGAGTACAGATAGGGGAGTTGACATGATTCGTCTCGTGATAAAGTTTAATACAGCAGTTGTGTAGAAATGACTGATCTCAAACAACAGTACAGCTTAGTACTCAACAGTGCTCATGCTGAGTCAAATGAAACCGCTCAGATTACTGATCCCAAACATGAGCACCACGGCCTGCGCTGTGATAGTGTATACTGCGCAACGCTAGACATTTTACCGTATTGATGGATATTTTTGCAGGGTTGTCTGTAGGCAAAACTGTTTTAAGTTATTTAAACGTGAGATGATACGGAAGCCCATTTTCTCAACATAAGAAAACAATCATGCTTCTGTAAATCATAACTATGACATAAATAATCATAATCATGGCATAAAAGAGTAAAATGAGATATAAAAATATATTTAAGAGATAAAAATGGGACATTGAAGTTGAGATGTCATAATTCTTTTTTTCGCTCATAATTTCAATCTTTTTAATGTCATAACAATGACTTAATCGTATAATTTAGTACCTCAATTTCAGTTTTTATGTTATGATAATGACTTTTTATGCAAGTAAATGTAAAATAAATATAAACTTATAATTATGATTTACCAAAGCATGATTTTTTTTTCCTCTTAAATGGCAGAAATAGGCTTTCAAATGTTGAAGCAAAACTGTTAAGTATTGTAAAAATACAGAGCCCATCTGTAATTACGCAAAACTACGCATCTCAAACAAGTCTTAGACTCTTAAACAATTTAGACTCTCAATGTTAACATTATTGTTTCTGGTGAATAATCTTGTCTTTTGCTCTATGTCCGCCAAGTTCCAAAAAAAAAACAAAATTGTATTTTTATTTTACATATGGTGTTCTAGCAAAACAACTACATCATAACATGCTTTCACCATTATATAAGAGTATTAAAGGTCTATTGTAAGCTTGATTTGAATAGTGCATGTCATGCGAAGCCCTCCAAACTCTTTTTCCATCATCTCTGAGCCTACAGTACAGTACAGTACAGTACAGTACAGTACAGTGGCCACACCTTTGAGCCACAGAGAAAGGCGTTCTGCCTCTGCCAGTAGAGAGCGCTGTTGTGCAGTGTTGTGTGAGGCTTCCAGCCCTGATGAAGTGGATGGGATGGGGGGTGGGGGGGGGACACGTGTGACTGCAGAGACGTTGTTTTCCTCCCTCAGGTTGGTCCCAGTATGACCACTCCTCCTCCTCCACTGGCCCAGTCATCTCACTCCTCACTGCCACTTAATTCTTCAGTCTCATCTGCTCTCTTCATCGATCCTGTGTGTGTTAAACAGCACACACTCCCCCGCCGTCTGCATGTGGAACATGAAACAGCCAATTAACAGCAGTGCCACTCAACAGCGAGCGATCGCTTTTTCCTCACTGCTCTGTAAACGTTAGGATCTTACACTCAACACATGTGACTTCATCAGTATTCCCTGGAAAAGAAAAGAGTCCGGTTGCCTGGCGTTTACTGTTAAGATCCATTGCTTTCTGAGGAGAGATTTACACATTCCTTTTCTGGCTTTTCCTTTTTGCCATTTTTAATAAAACATTTTTAGTTATTTAGCATTGTGATTTACTAATAATTATTTATAATTATTATGAATTGTTCAAAAGTAACAATAAAGCCATTTCAAATTTTACAAAAGATTGTATATTTCAAATAAATGCTGCTCTTTTGAACTTTCTATTCATCAAAAATCCTTAAAAAAATGTATCATGGTTTCCACATAAACCATTTCCAACACTGGTAATAATCAGAATCATTTCTTGAGCATCAAATCATCATATTGGAATGATTTCTGAAGGATCATGTGACACTGAAGACTGGAGTAATTAGGCAAAAATAAATCAGCTTTGATCACAGGAATAAATTACAGTTTACAATATATTCACGTAGAAAACAGATATTTTATAATGTCACACTATTATTGTTTTTACTGTATGTAGCTTTGATGAGCTTGATGATTTCCCATATTTCATATAATCCACCATGGCTTGTTTGGTCACACACTGATATAAATGAATATACCCCCAAATTCTGACTAATACAGGCATTTGCTGGATGTTTTATTCAGATTTTTCTGTAATCAGAATGTTTCCTAATGGAATTATTGCTGTGGAAAATGTATACATTTATTTAGAATATGACCAAATTCTGATTAACATTGGAATATTCCCATTTGCGTAAATGCAGTTGGATAGGTGGCCGCTCCCACTGCATTTCATCTTTAGGTCCTCTTGTGTGTTCTGGCATTTTGAATCCATCAATAATTGAAAGCTTTTCTATCTGAAGGCAAGTCCTTAAGAGCTCCAGTCTCTCTCTTGCTTTATTTTTTATTCACCATTCCACCTTTCCCATCATCTTCTCTCTGTGAAAACACTCATGGTCAAGCGTGCGTCTCTTCTTGTGCTGGCTGCTGGGCTCCTGCATTGTTTTTGCAGCATGGAAAAATTGTGTTTCTAGTAAAGAGCTTTCTATTCATGGCCCTCGCATCTTCTTAGACAGTTTCTATCTGTCATATGGATTAAAAGATGTCAGTTGGTGTGATTGTGGACTGACTGAATGACCAAATTTACAGAGAGTTGTTTTGAAGTTATACTATTTTTTAAGGCTTCCTTTATGTATGGTCACAGCAAGGACACCTGTAATCCTGATTTGATTGGACTTTAGTAGAAGTTGGTGTCTTTCACAATGCTGTGCCTGACACGAGTACAGATTACTGAGTGTGTGTCTCTCTTCCTGCTCTGTCTTCTTGTACTCAATCACTGCTTTATCCTTGTGTACACCCACTCGAGTGGCAATGCATATTCACAACTGGGTAAACAAAGCCCCGGTGTCTCGAGACAGCTGTCAGCGGGCCTTGCTCTCCTCCTCGAGGCTTTTCTGCTCAGACGAATCCGCTCACGGGTGTCATTCTGGCAAACGGTGTCTTCCTGTCGAGGTCACGGCACTTATTTAATCAAAGTTTTCATTGTACAATTAAATTGAAATTCGACAAACCCACACAATTTGTGTCTAATAAAATGGCCTATAACTAAATATCTGTCAGAAGCTTCTACGGCGCAGCCTCACACTTCCATTGAAAGCTTTAATTTATTTATTGAAATATGACAACAAAATTGGCATTTTAAGGTTTTAATTGGAAGGCATTAACAATATGAGTGTTTTCACAAGTGTCAGGGGTCTACAGAGCCTTTGACAGGTGTCTATTCAATGCATTGTGAATCTTCCTGGAAAATACTTCGAAAAGTACTAGTAAGTAGCCATAAATTAGCCATAAATTAAATTCTTATGGTGTCAGATAGTAATAACAGGGTAGTGTGACTTATTCAGTGGTTCAGTGTATATTACAGGTGTAACAATATATTGTGTCACAATATATCGCAATACAAAATGCAACAATATGTATCATGGGGATAGTGACAATATGTATTGTGTAAGAAAAAATTGAAGTTTACAGAGTTTTAGTGTCAGTACTACATTAAACTGCTATATATAATATTGAATATAATGTATAATAATGCAACGGGGGAATATTTGTGGGTACTGATAATGCCAAATGTAATTTCCAGTAAAAAAGTTATTTACATTATTTTAAATATAGTCAGTGAAAGAGTACAAACATATTCGTCTAAAATAATTTTGTTTTTTTTTGTTCAGCTTTTATCATATGTCTTGGAGTATCGCAATAATATTGTATCTTGAGTTCAGTATCGTGATATATACAATGGTACATTTACATGTGGCCTAGTTGCATCTTAAGAAAATGATTTGAGTGATCGTATTACTGTCGAATGCATCTTGGAATGAATTTAGATTTGGTCTTTTTATTATCAGTTTGTTGTTTGTTTGTTGCAGAAAAAATGCAACGAAGTGACCAAGTGTAACTATCCTCATTCTCGCCAGACATCAGCGTTCACATTTCTGGAACTGGCGTGAACAACTGGCAATGACATTCAGCGCTATCAGTTGTTCATTTGGCCTAAAAGAGGGAACTGCTGGTGTCTCAGAGTTTTTCCACAACTGCTGAAAAACTGCCCCTCATCTGCATCGACTATCGTCATACGTACGCAAACACAAACTCGCATGCACTCCGTCTCCTCTTTGACTTCTCTCGAAGTCACAACCCTCTCCTCTCTGGACTGCAGGGATTCTGTCAAATCCTCTCCTCTGTTCTTCACTCCCCCCTCCATTCTCATTTTCACTCCTCCAACTCTCTCTTTCTGCCTTTCTTCACTGCGGCAGAGCAGTGTGGCTCCGTTGCTATAGCAACTTCTCATTCAGTCTTCTCGCACCCCCCTTTTTTCACACACCCCTCCACACTCACACATTCCCTCTTTTCTCTTCAGAGCAGTGGTACAATAAAAAGCTGCCAGCAAGACAGCATTAAATGTGTGGCGGCCGGTGGGGGTACGGGGACGGGAGAGAACGGGTGGAGAGAAAAAAAAAGGGAACGGGGTGTCCTAGGAAGTTAAAAGGTTATTTATTCGTCTCTGAGCATGACCACCATATGCTAAGCGTGGAGTAAGTGTGCCAGAGGTGGTGTGTTTGGTTTAAGGGCGGAGCTTGACTAATGAAAGGGGAGGAGGGGTAACAGTGCCGCACCGGTTTGGTAGATCCACTTAGTTATTCATTAGAGCGCGGCGTGTAATCCCCGGACACATAAATTCTGCTATGGGCCCAGATCGGAGCCCTGTGGGACCTCGCCGGGGCTGTCCACGGCATATGGGACCCAGTGTTAATGACGGCACGCGTCAGTGGCGTGGTTGTGGTTTAGTCACGCCCCAGAGGGCGGGGGCCCGGGGAATGTGATTAAAGCCGTGTTTGGTGACAATTAACGGCCCTTCAAGTCACCCGCCCCGGGGCCTTTGGGACGGCAGGGGAGCGGGGGCCGGCTGGTTGGTGGGAAGGGTACCAGCTGAGCTCCCTTTCTGGTTCAGGTGGCACTTTCAATCTTAGTCTTAATCCTTAATACCCCCGCCCTCCCGCACTGAATAAATCATGTGCCAGTTGTGACCAGCTCCGCTTAAAGCTCTCTCTTTCATACGCACATGTGTCTTTGGCCCCACTACAGCGCTTTCTGTCAGGATGCTTCGTTTCTGACGAGCTGGCAGTTTTTTAATCAGTCAGTCAGACTCTGCTTCCTCTCCCTCACCCTTTGTCTTTCTCAGTTGCAGTGTCTTTTAGTACTTTATTGGCACGATAAATAATGTACCGTTGTATTACAAAAGCAGTAGCAGTTTAGACAATAGGTATAATGTAGAACAGGGCAAAATAAATGGGTGAATCTCACAAAAGAAATGCTCAGGTCGTATTTCACCCCCCAAACAGGAATTATCTATCTATCATCTAACATTTCTTATCTATCTATCTATATCTATCTATCTATCTATCTATCTATCTATCTATCTATCTATCTATCTATCTATCTATCTATCTATCTATCTATCTATCTATCATTTCTTATCTATCTATCATTTCTTATCTATCTATCTATCTATCTATCTATCTATCTATCTATCTATCTATCTATCTATCCTCTAATATTAATAACTATCTATCTATCTATCTATCTATCTATCTGTCTATCTGTCTATCTATCTATCTATCTACCCCTTTGCCTTCTCTTCCTCTTAAAAGGCAGACACACATACTCAGTCTCAGTTGCCTCCTGTACGTCTGGTCTCCGGGGTTTGTACTGTTAGTGCAAACATTTGCTTGTGCACTGTTCCGTTTCAGCCATCGCACCCGAGAGAGCGGGACAGATAGAACTGGACACTTTTGCGGATAGTCATTAAAAGGTCAAAAAGAGAAAAGAAGGCAATGAAGAGGCAGAGGGCAATGAGCGAATGAGATATACTCAGTGTTCCCCCTCGCTGTGTTGTGCATTTCTCTGGCCTATTTTCTGAAATGAAGGCTTTGCCGTAGTGCCTAAGGCTTGCATTGTGTAATGAGGAGTAAATTGCATCCCATTTAGACAAGCTCCCACTGCTGCTAGTGATATGTAGCATGTTCAATTTCAGCCGGGATAATCAAGTTCATCTCACTCGGACCGCTTGTGCAGATGTGTTATGTAATATGCATTTGTATGCAACAGCTTGTGGTCACAGGAAAAAGATCAGATGAAAAACAAAATTTACATTTGTTAAAATAACATTCATATCCTTGTACTTTGCAAACCATGTTTTTTGGCTACCTATGCCACTACCTACATTTCTTTACAACTCCAAAAATGTTCTACATATACAATTCACTCAATGATGTGCAATGAGCAGGCGAAGTCCGCACTGTTTTTATTTTATTTTATATATTTGTTTTATTTTTAACTCTATATAAATTCATGTTCCAGTTACACTTACTGTTGTAAAACAATACAATATAGATAATATTTTTTCTTTTCTTTTTTTTTTCTTTACATTAATAATGTAATTAATGTTGTATTTATTAAAGCCTTGTATATGTCTCATCAAGTTAATGCCGTTTAATTATCTTTAGATTAACTATAAGAACACATTTTAGTTAGAACTGATTATTTTTCGGATCAAAAGTCATTAAAGCTCAGTAAACCCCGCAGGTGTCATGACGGCTACAGACACAAGATGTTCATTTCACCAATTGCTCCCTAAAAAAACCCTCACAGATCATGTTTTCAAGCCATTTCAGCTTTGATTTTGATGACATAAAGTGTTGGAATCTGTGGTTGAGTTGTTTACTTTTTAATTGGTCTTCCCATTAACACCCTTATTTATTCATGCAGACTGATTATACACATTTTAATGCAATATTCCGTAATATTTGCATTATTTTCCCATCCACGTTTTTTAAGGAAAGCCACTGAGTTCTCTGCAGTTTCCAGCTGAAATGCACACTAGACTTGTAGAAGCAAGCTAAAATTGGCAGGTTCAGTCAGCAAATGCATTTTAATCTTTGGTTTGCTTTCGTTTACACTATCGGTTATGTTTAGGGTTATTTTCAAATGTGACACAGCATTAACCTTTTAGCGACACTTACTGAACGCTTCATTTCTGAACTGCTACGATATGTACAACAGCCAATAGAATAAAATGCTGCCAGATTCAAGTTCCTTTGTCTCAGATGGACACGCTTTCAGTGGCCCTCACTGGACAAAACATGCGAGATGCACACAACAATGCAATATCATAATGTAACAACAGGCACGTTTATCGAATGAGCCTGGGATGGTTTGGGACATGGACCATGGGAATATAACAGAGTTCTTTGGAGAACCTTGTGAATACTATGGTACATGAAAATAGTTATGATGGTGTCCATGGTTTTTCCATTTGATACCCACCTAAACAAAATGGCTGAAACTAAGATGATTAGCTGGTTTAAACTCGTTTAGCTGGTCTTCCAGTCTGGCCAAGCTGTTATACACCTGACGTAACTGGTCTAGTTAGCTATAACCATTTAAGGCTGGTTTAAAATGTTCATGGATCAGAGGACTCAACCGATCTTGTTTTTATATATTGTGACATACATCCAGCTGAGACGGACTGCAACTTGAATCTATTAATCAGATGTTGATTGGATGGAGGCAGATCTGAATGTCAGCTTGCAGTTGAATTGGAAGGAAGGAGCGCAGACAAAATGATTGGAGAAGTCCAGCTTACGTCACCAAAGTAAAGTCCAGGAAAATCCAGTTTTGTTATTTCGATTTAAAACATATGGGCTCAAAAAGAAAATAGAAATGTATGCAGTATGCATGGATGAATTGTTTACAATAACATGAATAAGATGCATTTAGAAAAATAAATAGGGTGAATTTCCATTTAATGCAGACTCGCACTGTGTTGGTTATGTGCATTGATCAATGTCATATGGATTATTTCATACAACTTTTATGTCCCTTTTGGAGCTTGAAAGTTTTGGACCCCATTGACTTTCATAATATGGAAAAAAACAGTTGATATGTTTATCAAAATATCTTTATTTGTGTTCTGCTGAAGGAAGAAAAGTGATTTTGAAATAAGGATGAGTAAATGGGAGACATTTTCATTTTTGGGTGAATCTATTTTATGTAATTATCAACCTTGTAATATGAAGTGTAAAAGTAGCAATATTTTATTGCGTCTTTTGAGTGTCAAGCAATCGGTTGCATCCCTGCACGGTTGCTATGCGTGTCTTCACGTCTGAACTCTATGCACTGTGTGTGTGTGTGTGTGTGTGTGTGTGTGTGCACATGTTAGCGCAGTGAATGCACGCCTGACTCAGCAGACAATGGAGCTGATGCTGCTGGAATGACAAACAGGTGTGCTGACGTGTGGCTCGATGCCCACCTGAAGCCTTTCACCTGACTGATCCGCACACTCGGGGAAGTGGAGCACAAGGAAGCAATTGTCAAAGATTCTTTCAAAGAAACTCGAAAGAGGATTGTCAGTAGGACGGGGTGGGAACATGCTTGCTTGCTATTGATAAACTCTTTTAGAAGGCTCTGAGAGGTTCGAATAAAACAGTTTATAGGGTGGATAAAAACACAGAACCAATGGATTCATGGCGCCTTGATACTTAAAGAAATTACCTTTATTTTAAAATGGAGCAATGCCTGTTTTTCCTATTATCAGGTGCTATCATCTTGAGATGTTAAAAATAGTACATATTGCTCAATAAGAAGAAGATCATGCCTTAAGGTCATATGCATGTGCGCATTTAGCTCAAGGTCATTCAAATCTCGATTATTTAATGACTTATTTATGGTAATTTGTTAGTTATTCTTATCAAAGTAAGGCTGTGTGTCCACCAAAGCGTTTTTTCACTCGGTTGCGTGTTTTTTCAATTGTTTTTTCAATTGGGAGCGCAGTGTTTTTTAAACGCCATGTGCGTAACCATTACAGGTCGCCGAGAGTTTAAGAATGTTCAACTTTGGGTTTGAAAAAACCCTCAGCGCCTCGTTACGCTCATGGCGGCGCTTCCAGTGAAAACAATTGAACAAATACGCCAGCCGCGTGAAAAATACGCTTTGGTGGACACACGGCCTAAGACTACATAAAGCTATCACATGGTTGCAAAATATAATTTTTAAGGTGTTTTTTTAACATTTTTTTTAAGACATTATATATGCCATATATGGCTTTGCAATAATCAAAATACATTATTATTATTATTATATCTATCATCTTTATATAAGCAACGAAAATATCCATTTAAGTGTAATGGACTTTCAAATAGCTTGTAAAACATTTGTCAATAAGCAAAAGCCTGGGATGTTTTGTTTTTATTTGTTTTTTTTTGTTGTTGCTTTTTTCTTTTCTTTTTCATCTCTTCTGATTTTTTTTGTTGTGTTGTTGTTTTATTTTATTTTTTATTTCTTTTGTGTTGTTTGTTGTGTTGTTTTGTTGTTTTCTATTCTATTCTTTTCATATTCATTTCTTTTGATTTGTGTTGTGTTTTGTTGTTTTATTTGTTTTTCTTTTGATTTGTGTTGTGTTTTGTTGTTTTTCTTTTGATTTGTGTTTTGTTTTGTTGTTTTATTTTTCATTTCTTTTGATGTTGTTTTCCTCTTTTTCATTTAGTTTGATTTCTGTTGTGTTCTGTTGATGTCCATTACAGCTGCAGATTAAGATTTTTCTTAGTAGCAATTTTTCGAGTATTTCTACTGTGGAAGTTACCTGGTAATTTATGGCTTCAATAATCATGTATTCTCAATGTTTAGTGTCTTTGGTTTTAAGTGTAGTCACTTAGAAAATGCTTTTATCCTTAGCATCTTATACATTTGTTACTTGAACCAGCCCCCTGAAGCAACCCTGGGTTAGATACCTCATGGCTTGCGGGGATCAAGCCAGAAAACTGCTCCTTGTCTGTGGTTAGAGAAAAAAACTCATTACTGTTGTAGATGCTCTGTAGATCCATGTGGTAATTAGCCTCTACATGTATTTGCATCATTTTGTGTGTCAATGGCACCGCAGAAACCACAGGTTTATTTTTTCTGAGTGATGCCAAGTGGAAAGCTTTTCGGGAAAGCCTCAGAGGTTTGGGACTAGGTTGAGCTAGTAAGCTTGTTTGTACATTTGAGTTTCTTAAGGGGTCCTATTATGCTTTATACATGTTCACCTTTCTTCAGTGTGTAATGTTGCATGAAAGCATGAAAAAGCTCTGCAAGTCCCTCCAGCAGGAGTTATTCTCTATATCAGAGTCACTGTTTCCCTGAAACGCCTCCATTGTAGTCTCGAGTTTTCTTCTGGGAACGAACACGTCACAATATTCCTCATTTAAATAATTTATTATGCAGAATAAAGGGGCGGGGCCTGGTTGAGAAACTGGCGGTTAAACACTCGAAGTACTTTTCAGAAGGAGGGGCTTCATAGACACTTCAAACATCTCTGCATCTTCAGGTCAATATTGTAGCATTGTGGATAGAGGCAGTAACCATAAAATCTATTGTGCCAAATTTTTGCTCATCTTCACATATTATGCTTCCGAACTTACTGATTGCTGCTTTCAACTGCATTCATTTTATTGTTTGATGGAGAATTTGTAGACTCACTCTTTGAGAACATTTCTGAATGAATAATGTATGAATTAGATGGATATATATGACCGTAGGAAGGCATTTGTTGGTTCTTTAACTATTGCACTCTGTTTGATTGTTTGTCTGATATCATTGTTTCACTCTGCTGTATAATTATAACAGCCATCGATCCAGTTATTTGGCTTTGCAGCATATTTATCAGTCGAGGCTGATATAATGGAAGACTGAACAAATCAATCATTTCCATCTCACTGCAATTTCTTCGATTACTACGGCAATATGCAAGTTTGGTATCATAGCAACAGTCCAAGTACAACCATATGCTTGGATTTTTTTCACAGTTTCCTTTATTGAGCCGCTCATTAATGAGAGCAGTTTAGACCAATTTGCTGCATCCCATTTTTTAACACTTCAGGGAAAAGTGCGGATTTGTTTACCTGCACTTAGTTAGATGGGCAACATGTGATGGGAACATCTCCATCGAATATTTATGAGACCAGGTGGTGACTTTGCATATTTTTTGTTTACGATATGTAATCTGAATTTATGGACAACAAGATGCCCTGAACTTTATTATTAAAAAGAATATCTTTTTAATCCCCTAAAATGAAATGAAAAATGAAAACATGTCGCAAAGACATAACCCTAACCCCTTGTTGGACGTTGTTTGCTTGCTGATTTTCTTCTGACTGCACATTCTTGGTCAAGGGTCATTATTGTGGTGTGTGCCATCCCTTCCCACAATGCAATATCTGTTGTGCTTCATTTTTTTTTTATTAAAAAAATAAGGAAAGGAATGAATCACTGGAAAATTAAGAATTAATGATATCTCTTAGAATGCGAATAGAATGCAAAGACAAATCAAGTGAATTGTGAGTATATGTTTTATATTACACGTGCTTGGAGATTTAATTAATAATAATAATTACTTAATTTGATCATAAGTCTTGTAATTGGTGTATTTTATGACCTTTGTGCCCCCTTCCAGCTTTCATTGAAGTGCAGACATAAAAAAATACTCATTAGAATAAAAGCAAAAAATTTTTTACAAAGATCTCTTACAATTTACACTTCAGTTCATATGCTGGAGCCTTTTGGGTGTAATGTAATGAGTGCATTGTGTTCAGTGCATGTACCAACTTTCAATAAGTGAAGAAAGGTACATTACTCATAAATTTATGTACTCAAATTTAAAACAATCACCCATTTTCACATTTAGATTCAAAACATGTACATGGTTTGTATTAATGCAAATGATGCCCCATTTTATGCAGTGTCACATTGCTTTTGCAGGACTTTTCACCCAGTACAACAGTTCATGTCCTAGACTGTGACCTAGTTTACTGTTCAGTTTTGAGTTTGGAATATAGAGGATGACTGCTTGTTGTTAAAGTGGAACGCTTTCAGTACATAATAAAAGCACTATAATTATAGTGATTATAGTGCCGTATGAGAATCACGGACTGCCATTACTGGAAGCCAGTGATTATAGTTTATACAGTTATAAATATGAAATTAAGTTATTTAAATATAATATTATTTTTCTTACAAAAATGCATTGCTTCGCTAGAGAAGGCCTTTATTAATCCCTGGAGCCGTATGGATTACTTTTATAATGGATGGATGCGCTATTTTTGGCCTTCAAAATCGTAGGTACCATTCACATTATAAAGCTTGGAAGAGCCAGGATATTTTTTTATAACTCTGTTATATTAAATATAACTGTTTGACTGAAAGAAGAAAGTCATATACACCTAGCTTAGGGGTGAGTAAATTATGGGACAGTTTTCATTTTTGTGTGAATTACTCAAAAACGATTATACTATGCGCTGTATTATTCAGGCCAGAAAGTAGTTGGCAATGTCACTTTGTAAAGAAAGACTATGCGCTCACGCTCATTCGAACGCGCATGCCTTAAGACTAAACACGTAATACGCACAAGCACGCTGTCACCACTTTCACATATTCAAATTTTTTAAGTTTACATGGAGATGATAACGGTATCGCTTTCAAAACTCTTTTTCAAAAACTTGCACTTTGAAGCCTACTTCATAGTTTGTGTTCTCAGGCACAAGAACCAGAACAGAACCAGAACTGTGTTGTAATGTAAATGAACAGCCAGAACGCATGAAAGGTTTTCTGTTTTCAGTTGAAAACTGTTGTGTAAGTGGTCCCTAAGTTAATAACTAATGATTTTTATAACAAAAATGAATCAATTAAAAACTTAAACTGGACAATGACTTTCTTCTAGAGCTGCTATACAGCCAAAACAATCTTTGTTGCATTATTGTTATCACTGTAAAGCTGTTTTGAAACAATCTGTAATGTAAAAATGCACTATATAAATGAAGGTGACTTGACCTGACTTGAATTAACCCTTTAATTGCCAATACATCAGTGTTTGAGCTGTTTTTAGACATGCCAGATTTTAGTAACAAATGTGCAAAAATGGCAAACCACTTTTGGAAAATAAATTTTTTTATAATATTTAGTGTGACCTCCAGAGGTTGATTATCAACATTTAAAGGTTAGGAACTGCATTCATGAAATTGATTCGTTTTTCTAAAGATTTCCGGGTCCTTTTTATAGCCTCTTCATGAAAAGTGCCATTTGTAGAAAATTAATCAACACCTCTGGAACATGTGCCAAGCAATCAGCATCAAAAACTCAACAATGTTGTTGAATAACATACCATATATACTCTATCCATGCAAGTTTTTCCCGTCTTATGCAATATTTATTTCATGCTGCTTTAGCAGGTATTTCCACCCGCTTAAAGTGAACCGGTTGATCAGGTCGTGACCAAGATGTGACCTAATCTAAATTTGGTTGGTTACCTGCTCTCTTTCTCTCGTTTGGAAGATAGAGAGTAACTGTGTGGAGCTCTAAGACAGAAAGGAGAATGAATATGTCAGTGTGAGTGTTGGGGTTTCATGTCCCCAGGCATCTGGTGCGGTGGGACCAGAGTGCAGCCAGACAGAGCAATCATCCCTGCATAGCCAAGACACACTAATTGAGATGTAATAAGTTGGTAAATGAACCAAGCATGCTAATATATCTGTTTATCCATATGAGGTTTCGGTTGCCATCTCACAGAGGTGCAACTGTTTATTAAATGTTTTAAAAATGAAAAGCCCTTGTTTATGACAGGTAGCACACTTTTTAATACCATGCAATGCCATGTGAACTAGCCGCGTGTATCGAAGCACTAACCACGCACACAATGCCAAAAACAACCTTTAATTTGAAGAGGATTAAATGCAAATGGCAGCGTGAGCCAAACGGAGGAAGTTTTAGTGAAAGTGGAACTCGACATGGCTTAGTTTTTATCCAGCGTTTAGAGGAGGTTAAGCCACATTTTCAACCCCTCATGAATAATTAGATGTACTTGCTGCTGCGGTTTATAAAAGGAACTTGGTTGTCAGCGTCCTCTAAGTAGAGGACAAAATGAGGGTGGCACAACAAAAAAGGCTCCAGAGGACAGCGAAATAAGATGGAGATAAATGATCTTAGCACAAGATTTTAGAACAGGTCAATGTTTGAGTTCAGAGGATTTCAGAGCAGATTAAATGGCGTTAAGCACCAAATGCTAATTGGATAATTTGGTAGTTCTTGGGATAATCTAAAAAGTTAACTAAGTTTAGTCCTAGTCAAAAAGACCATGGCATTTAGAAAACAGAACCTTGAGCATCACAAGTAAAGAAAAAATGACATTGAATTAGCTGCACTAATAGATTCTTAAAGGGACACTCCACCCATTTGCATTAAGCTTTCCATTGTTAGAAACCCAGTCATACTATTGAATGGTCGTGCATACCCTCTCTCATTTTCCCCTGAGACGAGAGAAATCCGCTATTTACCTTTTTCACTTCCTCCTACAATGACGCAAAAATCGTAATTTTACGTCATTGTAGGAGGAAGTGTAGGGGGAGGGGGGGGTTCTGTAAAGACTACAAGCACTAGCTCCCACCCTTTCAAACCCGCCCATAGGGGGTTGGACCTAATGCGCTAACAGACCTATCACAGATCAGTGCCAGTGCGTTTGATTACACCGGCAGAAACTTTTTGAAAATTTGTAAAAAGATGAAATCATAAGAGATGTGTTGCTTTACAGCAGACAACTATGTCAGTGTGTGTTCTCAGTAGCCACTAGCTGCTAATAGAGTCGAGTCAGAAAGAACCTTACCTCCAGGCTAATGCGTTTAGCGCTACTAGCACTGCTAGTTCCAGACGTTCCTGGCTGTTCGCCGTCATAATCTGACAAGGTAAATATCGACGGAATTGCGGTTTTCATAAGCGCGGGTCTCTTCAAATGGTGTTCACACCGAACGCGAATTTAATTATTTGCGTGAGTGGATTACATACGAAGTCAATGCAAAGACATGAATAGACGCATCATTCGCGCGGGGCGTTGTGAATGACGCAAATTGGGTGACGCGTTTGCCGTGAATGTCTTCCGCGCAAGTTGAAAATTTTGAACTTGAGCGAATGTTCAAGCGCCTAAATAGACGCGTATTTGACGCTCTATTTGCGTTCGGTGTGAACACACCATAAAGGGTTGGGTTCAAAATCTTCTGGATGGCACACCGTCAGATGTTTTAGTGCTTCAATGGCTGTGTCCTCTCCGAACTTCAGGTTATTGATAGCCCATAGCCACTTTTGCACAAGTCCAAATCTTTGGGTAATCTATGAAAACTTACTCCGTGTATTTTCCTTGTGCTGGCTGAACATGCCGGTACTATGCGAGTGCACACCATTTCGAAACAAAAACGAGGAGTAATTCAATAATTAGTTTGCAAAGTAACTCTTCACTAGAAATTGTGTGAAATGATTTCCAGGCGGTAGCGTAGAGGTGGGAGTGGCCTGCGGAGCTTAGCATTGCAATGCACTATGGGGATTGTTGTCTACAATCCACAAGCACTAAAAAGTCATTTTCTGCCTTTTATCGGCCAAGGAGGACCCAAATTAGAAATGTATGCTACTATTCTACTACATATATCACCCACATATTTCAATACATATTACCTTTGTCATGTTGCCAAAGTGATTGTGAAATTGATTTTGATTTCGTTTTTTGACCTCTTCTTGAGCAGGTTTTCATTCTTGAACGTTAAAAAACACATTATTTTTCCTCATATTCTCCATTGTTGCGGCTCCTCTCTTCCCAGTCTGTCAGTAACGCTCTGTTTACTTCTTGTCTCTATGAAGCCCCTCCTTCTGAAAAGCACACTGTGCTCTGATTTGTCAGCTGGAGCAGTGTGTTGTGATTGGTCAAGCGCTTCAATGTGTTTGGGAAATGTACCGCCTATACCATAAACACAAGTTTTAACACACTACTGACTAACTCAACCAGGCCCCGCCCCTTTATTCTGCGTATGCCGTGGGTGACTTTTTTGTGCTGTAAACTTACTACAGTTAATAGCAATGCTGTATAATGACACTCATCCAGGTATTTAAGGGCCGGCGCTTTGTTCATGTCTCTTGCAACACTTACTGTAAAATGAAACCAAAGAACGGCAGTATTATTAATACTAGGCCTACAGTAATATTGTTGGTGTTCGTTTTGTTGCTAGAATGATAGTTTTGTTCACTGTAATCGATTGTAAGATAATAAACGGGTAAAGTTTCTTCTCAGATCAATATTTCATATCCCAGTCTTTATTTATGTTGTGAAAAGCTGTGTAATAAGTGATATGACTGTCCCATTAAAGTCTGTCTTGTTTGAACTTGTTTGTTCATCTAGGTTCAAATCTGCTTGCAATCACTCTTAAAATGAACGTATTACCCTTACTTGTTTTTAATTGAGGCAAGTTTTTTACACACAATTGAATTTAGTTTAAATAAGTGAAAGTTTAACTTTAGTTGCATCAACACAATTTAGTTAGCTTAGGTCAAATCAATTTACTCTAGTATGTTTATCTTAATTTTATACATGTGTCAAAATGTTCTTATGTTGGTCTAACTTAATTTTTTTCACTAATTTACTTAGGTTTAATTCATTTTCTTATGTCTAAACATGCAGTTTCATTCATCATTATATACAATGTATGTGAAAATAAAAACTAATTCAAAGTATTAATAAAAACTATAATTGTATGTATCTCAGTAATACTATAATAACGCTGATTCAAATCAGTTGTGGTCTAGCATTCTGACGACCTGTTGGTAAATGCTTCGACTGTCACCTAGAAGTCCTGCTTTTCATTCTGGTTGTCTAGGCGGTCATTTTTGTATTCTGTGTCACACATCACTGGCACTTTCCTTACAAGGCAGGCTGGCTCTGAGACCGGGGAGATCCTGATGCTGTGTCCGTGGCCTCTCCACCCCTCCAGCCTCCTCTGGGCTTTTCCCGTAACCATTTCTTCTCAGCAAAAGCTATCATACTCCAAGACATGGGAAAGGGCCAACTGCCTCTCATCATCTGTATGAATAAAACAAGCGCTACAAAAGTTATTTGCCCTCAATCATATTGTTAGACCATTCAATAATGCATGGAAGCGCAATCCCTTTTCTTCATCTCTGGATTTCTGACCAGCGATGCTTCAGGTTGATTTGTTCAGCGCCATTATTGAGCTCATATATAAAGATATAGTATACGGCACCCTAGCAGACACCTGAGTTAGTGGTGAACGTAAATCTGATCTTTGGTTGGAAAAACCATGGTTTGATAAGGCATGAAATAAAACTTGGTTGGTTGGTATGTAGGTTGGTTGGGACTGTAGGTAGTTTAGGTTGGTTGGTTGGTTGGTAGGTAGTGTTGGTTGGTTGGTTGGTTGGTTGGTTGGTTGGTTGGTTGGTTGGTTGGTTGGTTGGTTGGTTGGTTGGTACTGTAGGTAGTTTAGGTTGGTTGGTTGGTTGGTTGGTAGGTAGTTTTGGTGGGTAGGTTAGTTGGTAAGTAGATTGGTTGGTTGATATGTAGTTTAGGTGAGTAGGTTATTGAATTGGTTGGTAAGTAGGTTAGGTTAGGTTGGTAGGTAAGTTAGTTGGTTGGTTGGTAGGGAGTTAGGTTTGGTTAGGTTTGGTTTGGTTGGTTGTTAAGTAGTTTGGTTGGAAAGTCAGTAGGTTGGTATATTAGGTTAGGTTAGGTTGGTTGGTTGGTTGGTTGGTTGGTTGGTTGGTTGGTTGGTTGGTAGTAAGGTTTGGTTGGTTGGTTGGTTGGTAGGTTGGTTGGTAGTTAGGTTAGGTTAGGTTAGGTTGGTTGGTTGGTTGGTTGCTAAGTAGTTAGGTAGTTAGGTTTGGTTAGGGTTGGTTGGTTGGTTGATTGGTTGGTTGGTTGGTTGGTAAGTAGGTTGGTAGTTAGGTTAGGTTAGGTAGGTTGGTTGGTTGGTTGGTTGATTGGTTGGTAACCAAAAGCTAACTCTAACCCTAAACCTGCAGTAAGTATATGTTGTTAATTTATATTACTTAGGATTATTTGTGCAATTAGAATGCAACAGAAACACATTAAAATAAAGGTTTATATTTATGTTATTCATGCAATTGTTTTATTTATTTAGATAAGTGTTATTATTTATTCATTTATATTTATAACTTTACCTCAGTAACATACTTTCTAAAAAAAAAAAAAAAAAAAAAAAAACCATTGACCATGGGACCGATAAATATAATGAATGTTAAAATTGTACTCCAGAGTATAATTGTTGGTGTTTATTTTCAAACTATATGGTTCCAATACTATATTTTGTTTTTCATTCATCTTTGTGTTTTTGCCAGAATCCAAGAGATAAAGTGTAAAGTGTACTTTCCACCTTTTCAGCCTGCTAAAAGTTTAATTTCCAACAGCTTTAAACCCTTTCACCCTCAACTAATCTTTAACTCTCCCTGTATCGGCACACAGTAGCAAAAGCACTTAATTACAAAGCCGACCACAGCAGTTAATAACCTATAGTGCTAATATATGATGATGGTTCAGTAAGGAGCTGTGTGTGCCAATATCCCCCCTGCAAAATCCATTTTAATTTCACTATGCAAATGTAATTTTGTGTTCATAACAGAATAAATGAGGCTCTCTGTTTGTATGGACTGCAGGTGTCTGTTGTCTTGTAATGGTAATTTAAGTGACATACCTAATGATTATGTTTTCTAATCTGTTTTTCTTTCTCTCAGTGTGAAATTAATGGGTTTGAAAATATAAGCGTGCATGCTGACCACTTCACACATATAACTTGTTTGTATATCGTAACGTTTCATGCTTTTGTGAAATGTATGCCTCAAACAAGAAGAGTATTAGCCAATTAGCGTACAGTGGCAAAAAAACAAGAAGACAAGATCGGTTTAATTTTAGAGTATTCTAATCCAATCTCTAAATTGAGACTCCTTCATTACCAGCGGAGAGTCTTCGTCTTTAAAGTGCTCTCCTCTTCTGTTTGGTCTGTCTGGCTTGGCAGCAGTAGATAAATAGTGTGGCTTGTTCGCCGGGTTAATGATTAAAAGCATTTGCTCTGTGATTATTGAAGTGGAAAAAAAAGGATTAAAACAAACAGATGTGTGAAAAAGTAAAAATACTCCAGAGAGGGTTATAAAACGGTCATCAAAGAAAGTCAGACCTCTGAAATGAACTTTTCTTTTTTCAAACACAGGGTACAGGTGCCAAGTGTATTTTTTTACACTAGGAATATATATATATATATATATATATATATATATATATATATATATATATATATATATATATATATATAAATATTATTTTTTTATTTTTTTTAATGTGCCATTTTTAGGCAACTAGCAAATAAATAAATGCTATCTGGTAAAGGTAAAGGAGCTATTTTCGTCAAAGTGCTTGTCCCATATCTAAATTTCCATTTACGATCATAGTCATGAAACCATAAATTGCTATTTGTTAATGGGAGTCAGTGGTTTATTTTATTTTATTTTTTAGCATATTAGGTGACCTCAAAGTTGACAGGCATGCACTTAAAAGCCACAAAAGTCTCACAATTTCCATTTCTTTTGGTTCTTTCACATGCCTTTCATCAACATTCACCAATGCTTGAACTCTGTGGAAGTCTGCTACTACGCTACCCTAGCATGTTTGGCTTGGCATATTCATTTTGCATTAATCTAGATATACATTACACATTTCAAACCAGTTTGACCTCGTTTACCTCAAACATTTCAAACTACAGCCAATGATTGCTAAACAACTCACATTACTTGGTTGGTGCCAAGATTAGCGGTGTGTAATCATACTTTTTTCTCTGTGTGTTTTAAACTCAAATACATGGCAGTGCTTTCACTATAAATTTACTGTTTGGTGTGTATACTTCCCATTTGCTACCTATCAACCTTATACAATCCCATAATGATATGTGCAGTTTTTGTGGAGGTCAAAATGACACATGACGCTGGCTGTAAGTTATATTTCATGGCTTGTTGTTACATACAGTATATGGGCCTTTACTTTGTTCTAGATCAGTGCAACTAGATGGAAATCAAATATTTGTGGGCATAGAAATCTTGAAGTTATCATTAAATATTGTCTATTTAAATGAGCTCCTGAGATTTTATTATACAATTATTTTATTTTATTGTTTCTTGCTGGTTTGGTGTGATTTGGTTTCTTCCAAATTTATGTTCTACCAAATATGTGCATATCTATTATTATTATTCGGGTGGGTGTCATATCTTGTCGAGAGTACTAGAATCACCTCCAGATTGGGGATCTCCAAACTCAATTTAACTGATTACAAGAGTCAGAGAGAACGAGAGAAATGGTTGCGAAAGATTGTTTTTAAATTTTAATAAGCAAGAGGAATAAAATAATATTACCCCAGTCAAAGCCTGTTAGCACAGCCATCTTAAACAAAACTGTTTTACAGTTCAGCCTCTTGTCAAACATGATTATTAATGCTGAAAACAGCAGGCGTGTTTCTGGTGAGGGCCGACTAGTGAAACTCTACTTCAACACCAGAGGAAAAGACACAAGAGAGGTGCTGAGAGACTAAAGAATCAAGCGAAGAAGTAGAAGAAAACAACTGATAGAAAGTGGCTGAAAAATGGGACAATGTTGGGACGGGGATGATGGAAGGACATCAAGTCAAGTCTCATTTATTTATATAGCGCTTTTTACAATACAGACTCTTTCAAAGCAGCTTTACAGAGATAACAGGAAAATAATCCAACAAAGTTTGTTTCCAGAAGAATATAGCATCACAGTCCAGTTTAAGTAAGTTCAATGATGTTTAATTTTTGCTGTAAAAAAGTTATTAATTTAGTTAATTTATATAGCCACTCGAAAACCGTGATGTCATCGTCCTGGAGTGCGTTTCCCAAAAGCATCGTTAGCCAACTATGTTTGCAAGTTCCGTTGTTATCAGCATAGCTCAACGAGTCTGTTTTTCCCGAAAATATCGTTCCAACGAACATTCGTAAACAGCATCGCAAAGTTGTGTGTTTGGAACCACAGCTCTCGGCCTGTGGTTAGAAGCAGTTCCTAGTTTGCATGACATGTGGATTTAATAAATCCTTATCTTGAGCAAAATAAGCAAGCTGACATTCAGTACAACCTTAGAATACATACAAATGTAATTTACGTGTTTTAGTTTGTCATGGTATTTGAAGCACCGTTTTTGAAGAGTGCGCATGTGCAAACGTGCTCTAGTACGTAAGAACGAGCCTATGATTGAATCTGGAAATAAAGCAAAAATAACGGAGAAAAATGAGAAATATTCCTCAGATGCCATGTCTGTAATTTATATCAAAACATCTAGCATTAATTCGATCTCAAACAGATTCATTAAAAGTAGTTATTACTCAACCACGTGCGTGACATCATTAACCAACATGGTTGAACGACCAATTTGCGACAATACGATTTCGGGAAACAGTCGTGACTGGCTAGTTGATTTCTTCAATGATGCATCGTACTACGGTGGTTAAGCAGCGAGTTGGTTAACTAAGGGAAGGAGGCCTTCACAGGGGAGAGACTAGTTGACACTTCAGGACTGCGTTGTCGTCGTGTCCAGGCGCAGGTCCTTCATCTGGTCTGGATACGGCCTGGATCCGGCAGACTACGGTAAACCTCGGGATAAACAGAGAGACTAATATTAGCGTAGACGCCATTCAGGCAGCATTATAGGTCAGAAGTCTGGTTGGATTGGACAATCAGAATATTATCCAGTTCCATCTGGTTGAATATCGGAGTCATCATGCCATCACATAAAGTGAGGAATACAGGGAGACGACAGGAGACGTGAGTGAGCATTGGAGGCATGTAGGAGACCGAGTGAGTGAGATTGGCGGGGAGGAGAAAGCAAAGAGGCGTCAAGCTGTGAGTCAAAGCTGCCAAGGACTGTAAGCCCCGCTGATGTCATCACGAGGTGAATGGCGTCAAATGCAGCCCACGCTCCAACGTCCCATCACACACACACACACACACACACACACACACACCCTTGGCTCCGATTGGCTACGAGTGCAATGGACCTCATAGACTCAAAGAGGGAGGGAATATGCAAAGCTGTGGCATTCGTCTGAGGTCATCAGTGACAGCTGAGTTTCACGCCAGCTTCTGGCTGACGTCTCTGGCGTTCACTGTGTGTGTGTGTGTTGGCGCCAGTCCACTTAGCCTCCGCTTCACTCTTAGCCGTGTCACAAGGCTTTACACCTCTCTTTTATCTCCCTGGATGTGCTCGTGATTTCCACTGACAGACGAGTGAATGCAATCAGCCCGACCATCCATCCAGGGCTCAGCGCCGGAGTAACTTTAGTGGAGTCTTCATCTACATCATCATCTGTGTAATTAGAGCTGCTTGCGAAGGCAGGCGTCGCTGTGACTATTGCTAAAAACATGTTGCGGACATGAATGATACCTCAGATTGTGCTGCAGACTTTTTGATGAAATGTACACAAAATCCTGTAGACTCAAAAACGTGGGGTTAGTAAGATTTTTTTAAAGAATTGTAAGAGTAAAAACAGTAATAATATAAAATTACTATTTAAAATGTGATTTATTTCTGTGAGCAAAGCTGAATTTTCAGCATCATATGATCCTTATGATTCTAATATGCCGATAAAGAAACGGTTCCACTTTATTTCGATGGTCCACTTTAGACAGTCTACTAACTATAAGTAACTTTGCAACTACATGTCAACTAACTCTCATTAGAGTATAAGTAGACTGTAGTAGACTGTCAGTAAACTGTTAGGAGTTAGGAGAACAAGTTGACTTGTAGTTGCCAAGTTACTTATAGTCAATATAATATCTGTTGGGGAGCATCAAAATAAAGTGTCAGCAGATATTAATCAGACAGTCTACTAATACTCTAATGACAGTTAGTTAACATGTAGTTGCTAAGTTACTTATAGTCAACTGAATGTCTGAAGTGGACTATTGAAATAAAGATTTTATTGAAATAAAAATGTGTTTTTCATAGGGGTGATATCCAAAATTCAGACATATTCACCAAAGTCTTACTTAGGCCAGAATAAAATGCACCAAGACTGACCACTTAGCAACAGCCTAGCAACACTATTGCATTAACTTTTTTCATGGGCAAACACCACTTGCATTTTCTTTAGATACATTCAAGGTCCCGTTCAAGTCATACTTATTCATACTTATTCAAGCTTGGAGACAATTAAAAAGTTTCATACTCATTTTTTTTGCAATTAGTAAAATGAGTATTTGAAAAAAAAATGATTCCGTGGTCTTGAGAGGGATCGGAATCGTCAATGTCTCCACTTGGGGAAGGAAGTGAGAGTTGATTGATTTGTACGTCTGAGGGTTAGATTTATTCAGATTTCTGTCCCATCTGGCTGAGCATTTTGACCCCTGAGCATTCCCTTCATTAACATATAAAACACATTTCCTTCGCAACTGAAGGAATGCCTCACTGGGTTAAACAGTGGCTTGAGAGAGAGTGAAAGGCTTGGAAAGTATGGGGAAAAAATCTGTTTGCTCACTTCTCCACTCATCATAGGTCACACAGGGTTGCAAAGCAAATAAAAAATAATAATGAGTATAATCACATCAGAAATAGCAGCACTATTTTCAGCACTATTTTCAACTTGCCGAGAGCCGCACAGCCTTGTCGCTGACTGTCAATCAACGGGATGTCAAGGTAGTTATTCCTCTACCTGTGGATCTTTAAATGGATTCATTTAATCCTGTCACTTGAGTTGACGTCAACGTGAAATCCCTTTAGCAACACATTTTACCTATTCAAACATTCTTTTCATTTTTCACATTTTCAGCTTTCTTTAGTGTGTAATGTTGCTGTTTGAGCATGAAAGGGGTCTGCAAAGTTACAACGTTTTTTTTGGGAGCAAACATGTCAAAATATTCCTCATTTAAATAATTAATACGCAGAATAAAGGGGCGGGGCCTGGTTGAGTTAGTTAGTAGTGTGTTGATACTGGCGGTTTTGGAAAGGGGCGGGACATTTCCGAAACACACTCCAAGCACTTGACCAATCACAACACACTGCTCCTGCCGACCAATCAGAGCACAGTGTGCTTTTCAGAAGGAGGAGCCTCAAAGACACATGAACTAAACAGCGGTGCGTTTCCAGTACAGTGCTGTAACTCGCTGCTTAACTACCATGGTACGATGCATTGTTGAAGAAATCAACTAGCGAGTCACGACTGTTTCCCAAAACCACATTGTCGAACATTGGTCGTTCAACCACGTTGGTTAATGATGTCACGCAAGTGGTCAAGTGATAACTACTTTAAATGGATCTATTTGAGATCGAATTAATGCTAGATGTTTGCTATAAATTACGGACATATGGCATCTGAGGAATTTTTTGTCATATTTATCCGTTATTTTTGCTTTATTTCCAGATTCAATCATAGGCTCGTTCTTACGTACTAGAGCACGTTCGCACATGCGCACTCTTCAAAAACGGTGCTTTAAATCTCTTGACAAACTGAAAGATGTAAATAACATTTGTATGTATTCTGAATAAAAGATATAGATTGTACTGAATGTCAGCTTGCTTATTTTGCTCAAGATAAGGATTTATTAAGTCCATATGTCAAGCAAAGAAGAAACTGCTTCTAACCACAGGCCGAGAGCTGTCGTTGCAAACACACAACTTTGCGATGCTGTTTGTGAATGTTTGTAAGAACTATGTTTTCGGGAAACACAGACTCGTTAAACTATGGTGATAACGACAGAACTTGCCAACATAGTTGGCTAACGATGCTTTTGGGAAACGCACCCCAGAGTGTTACAGAGACGAGCTGCATCGATGGAGAATATGGGGAAAATAATGTGTTTTGGACCATTCAAGCTTGAAAACCTATTCTAATAGAACTCAAAAACAAAAATTGAGACTTTGAAAAAGGGCGTAATGAGGCCTCTTTAATCTGACATATTTCCTATTGAAACAAAATAGCTGGGTAATGATTTGCTTGTGAAATTATGCATAACATATCAAAATCTATTGCACTGTTGTTGGAGAGGACAAAATAGAGGAGCACGATTTTTCTTTTTCTTGAAAGATTATGGATCAAATATTTTTGTCTTTATTTGGAATAACATGAACCAATGACGTGCACAATACGATCAGAAACGATCCTTGAGATTTGGGATTTCATGTTGACTTAATGAAACACTATGGAAAATGTTTTACCTTAAAATAATGTTTCCAAAATCGTATCAGTGGTTCATGTCGTAAAAGGGTGAAAGGCACTATCTGCTATAACCACACTATATCTGCTATAACCACACTATATCTGCTATAACCACACCACACTATATCTGCTATAACCACACTATATCTGCTATAACCACACTATATCTGCTATACCACACTATATCTGCTATAAACACAATATATCTGCTATAACCACACTATATTTGCTATAACCGCACTATATCTGCTATAAACACACTATATCTGCTATAACCACACTATATCTGCTATAACCACATTATATCTGCTATAAACACACTATATCTGCTATAACCACACTATATCTGCAATAAACACACTATATCTGCTATAACCACACTATATCTGCTATAAACACACTATATCTGCTATAACCACACTATATCTGCAATAAACACACTATATCTGCTATAAACACACTATATCTGCAATAAACACACTATATCTGCTATAAACACACTATATCTGCTATAACCACACTATATCTGCTATAACCACACTATATCTGCTATAACCACACTATATCTGCTATAAACACACTATATCTGCTATAAACACAATATATCTGTTATAACATCTGCTATAAACACACTATGCAAGTTTGCCAGATCGGGTCGCGTTTCTGTAGTCCGAATGAGACATAAGAAAACTACAAATTTGACTTGCTTTACGTCAAGCGTTACAATAGTCATTATTTAGTTTTTCTTTGTTTCTGATGTTGCAATACATCACACTTTTATGAAATCATGTAACATTTTCGACCTTGTCTGTGGACATCGTTTATTCTAAAGCCGGCGCAGCTTGCGTGCGACGCTAGGCTAAATTATTTACGACAGCGGTAATGGAGAATTTTGTTTCTAACCAGTAGGGCGACCGAAGAGGAAAAGCTCCATGGTGTTGCTTTAAAGGATTTGTTATTTATATGCTACTACTAAAATGGAGTACATGCTGTTGTTATTTTCTGCAGCTGGAGCTGGGAATAAGATGGGTTGGGCTTTTGGTCTCGGGCTGGAGAGGTTGGCCATGGTTCTGTTCGGCATCCCAGATATCCGGCTTTTCTGGAGCGACGATGAACGTTTCCTGAAGCAGTTCCGCCTGTCTGACATCTATCAACCTGTCACCTTCCAGGTAAGATTAACAGCATTTCTCACAAATAAGGATCTCACCTAGTAACCACAAGGGCAGTTCACACCAAGGACGATAACAATAACGATAATTATACAGCTTTTAATAATCATTCTAATTCTGTGAGTCTTAGCTACAGCAATACCAATAATGACACAAGAGGAACAATATCACTGCTGTGAAGGCCTTCAGGTTTAAGTGTAGGATGCCGATCGCAAAAAAAAACAATTTTTTTAAGCTAAAAACACGAGACACAGATCAGTGATACGAAAGCGTTGATACGAAAATCTGTGCCATGCAGGAGACACTGCAAAAGACTCGTAGTCAATGTTGTGAGTCAGGCTTTCTGTTAGCATTCTCTTAGCATTCATTATGTTGATTAGATATTGTAAATGTTTCATTCACCAGTACATAAAAGGGTCCAGACTAAGCTTAGCAGATTTCAAACCAGGTTTCATGTTTTTTCCAGTGTGTATTTCTCTTTTTTGTAAGTTTTGCAGTGCTGTTGAGTAAAAATATTCTGTGCCTCACTTTCTGCACCGCCTCTCTCCATCTTGTATTTTTTTCTCTTTGCTATTATACTAGGGGTCAAATGAACACACGCAGTACGCTATCCCATAATAGTCAGTCATAAGCATTGCTGCAAGCACACAGTCCATGAAAACCTCGGCTTTGCGAACTGAATCAATGCAGCTGTTCTGAAAATACTGACACTAAATTCACAAATTCAGTGGTGAAGTGTAGTTTCAAGGTAAAGTGTAGTTTCAAGCAAAAATATGCCGTTATTTGTTTCAAAACACTCCGCATGTGCTATTGGTCAGACACACATGCAGCCCCTCCCCCGACTCACGCCATTGGTTGAGCCAGTATTGCCAAGCCCCTTAAACAAACAATAGTTCCACAGTGTGCAAGCTTTCTAATGGGAATCAATCCCTGATGGTTTACTTCTAGTTATCTATGAACATTAAACTAGGACAAGGGAAAGTTTTTGAACCTTTAATGCTTTTGTTTTTTTTTCTGTATTGAGGTAGCACATCAAAGGTTTCCAAACATGACCTTCTATATGTCATACATGTCCTTTATTGTTGGGGGACTTTTGTCTATTAAGGTTTAGACACTGAACATGTCCTCTTATAGCGGTGTGTGTAGCATGGCTTGATGCTCACCCTGAAGGGTGTGTGTGTGTGTGTGTGTGTGTGTGTGTGTGTGTGTGTGTGTGTGTGTGTGTGTGTGTGTGTGTGTGTGTGTGTGTGTGTGTGTGTGTGACTGATTACCTGTGCTCTCTCGGGCTGTAGGTCATTTCTCAGCCCATCTCCCTCTCTGCCCACTGTCCATTACTCAGAGAATGAGAGAGAGAGAGATTTGCTTGTCAGTTTGCCTGATGCTCTGCTGGGTTTATATATGACTGTCTCTCTGTCTGTCTCTCTTTCCGCTGGTAATGAGGTATGACCGTGGGGTCAGCGCTCTCCTACGCCCTTGTGTGCTTTGCTGTGTCCTATGAGAGCAACATGCACAACATACACACAATAAATTACTGCACACAATAAGACTTGCCGTATGACACACATACAGCCGTCACATACACTCTTAGCCAAAAACAAGAAGTGCAATGCAGGCTTTCTTTAGACAAGCATACTGTCCACGCTTTAGAAGCATTACAAACACTAACAGAATGCTTACATGATCTCTATGGTGCATTTTCATTCACATCAGGAATATTAGGATATGACCAAAGGCATAGTTTTGCCATAGGGCATAATCTATCCGTAGTGTTCATTGTTGGTTGATATAGTTTACTAAAGAATAGGTCATTTGTGGGTGCCTTGTGGTTTAAGCAGGTTGGTTTGGTCTCTCTCGCTGACAAAGCTAGTTTTTGGTTGGCTATAGTGATGCACCAAAATTATTTCTTTGTTTTATTACATTTTTCAAGTCAATTGATCAATTAAATGTATTTAATAATCAACACTCATAAAAACAGCCTAATGTGCAATTTAATTATCAACTATATCAATCCATTTTTTTTATATAAATTATATAATTATGTTTCTACTCCAATTCATTGTTGTTGAAATATAAACATTTAAATGGTAGCTGTAATAATAATTTGTTTTATGACAGATTTATTCAAACTTAAAATAATGAAGGCACCACTAAGTTAAGTAAAAATATAATGAATAATTATATTAATTATATAATGTAATATAGTGTATATATTTAGCTCCTATCTAGAGTTATTTTTAGCATTTATGAACTATAAGTTGTTTCCTGAGATAAATGTAACCTTACGTGTCATATTGTTTACACTTGTTTCATTGAAGGCTTTCCATGATACATAAATCATTTCAGTAAGTTATACTGTATCTTTCAACATTCCTTCTGACATTCATTCATGTTTATTACATGCTATAACTAGTAAAGAGGATGGATATTCTACAGCACATTAAAAAGTGAAAAAATTGACAGTTATTGCTTGACTTTCATTATAAAATGTACAGAATTTGAAAACTGAGACTTTGTTTCATATCAAAAGTGACAAAGCACAAAGTCTATTGCGATTGGATGTGAGGCGTGCTACAAAATGATTTAGAGAATATTTGTTTATGCGTCATCTGAAAAAATCATAGATTATTGATCTTGGGATTTAATAATCGATATCAAACTGAAGATCAATTTAAATTTAGAAATTGATATTGTCTAGCATGCACACAGCTGACAGGTTTACCTGTTTTAGCTTATCCATGAAGACACTGACACACTCAAAACATGCCGTCTGGGAAATTGTGTACGTGGCCATTCTACGTTTTTGCTTTATCTTTCTTGGAACGCCGCTCTGCCAATCAAATTAGAGGAGCAGAACGGCTAAATAATAATGATGTAAACACATTTACCTACAACAAGGTGGTTGGTTCGAGGTCGTTTATCATCTTTCACGACACGCTCCTTACAGCTTTCATATCATTCATCAGCGGATCTGTTTTCTCTTCTCTTGTGGAAGACACTGAGACACCGGGGCTTTATACGTATAAGGAGAGTTTCTGAGAGCCGCGGGCGACTGTTGTAAGCAGACTAGCCCATGACTGGCCTCAGGGTGCGACTGTAGATTTAACCTCAGACTGAAGAGATGTCTCGCTCACACCAACACCCTCCTGTGTGTGTGTATGTGTGTGTACTTGTACAACTATCTTTGTGAGGCCCGGTTTGAGTTTTAGACCAGTGGAATGAGGAAAAAGAGTAAAGTGAGGACATTTGGCCCGGTCCTCACATTCTGAGAGCCCTTGTTTGTGTGTGAGGCTTGTTTGAAGGTCAGAACTTGGTTTTAGGGATTAGGTTATAATTAGGTTAAGGGTCGTTTAGGGTTAGGCACTTAGTTGTGATGGTTAGTGTTAGGAGCTAGAGATTGCATTGTCAATGAATGTCCTCGAAAGATAGATGTACAAGCGTGTGTGTGTTGTGCTGAGTGACTGAATAAGGTAAGGTTTTGAATAAGCACTGTCAAAAATCACTTTTCGCATCAATTTATTCTTGCATGCATTGTATTGTATGTCTAGTAATTAAAAATGATTAAAAAAGCTGAAGAGTGGGTTCTTCCTGGAGAGCAAACTAAAAATGCAGTATTTTTTATTTTATTTCTGTTGGTAGTATTTGTCTGAGGAAGAAAATGAGATCATCACTTGGTCAGCAAAAAGCTGAATCTCTCCCTCCACCATAACCCCATCAGAGTTTTAAATCAATGACAATAAAATAACTAAAAATACATTTAAAATGTGAGCAAATGTCAGGCTAATAAACTAAATTTCTTGGCAGAAGTGTTTATTGTAAATAATTTGAATTATGTATTTAGCATTGGTGTATTGGTGTTATTTCCACCCTTTATATTATTTGTATCCTTGTGCTGCTCTACATGTGCCCCAAAACAGATCTATTTCTTCTTCTGTTTTTCTCCCCATCGCAGCCTCTCAGTAAGTACCCTCCGCTCTACAATGACATCTCTTTCTGGCTGCCGGCCGAAGGTTACACAGAAAACGACTTCTACGACCTGGTACGCAGCATCGGCGGAGATCTAGTGGAGAAGGTCTCGCTGGTGGACGAGTTCACGCACCCAAAGTAAGAAATCCTACATGCCAGATACAAACATGCTTTGAGCCGGAACACAGCCACGGCTTCTGCCGTATACAGCGGCCAAACAGCCATTCCAGTTGCACAAGGAAAATCATTTATCAAAAATGCAAACGTCCTATTCTTTATCAGTATTTATATCTACTTTTCAGAAAAGATCTTTTTTAAAATCTCTGAAATAATATAAATTAAGTTAATAAAATTAATAAAAAGTAGGCATTAAGATGTGTTTTCAGAGTGTGTATATATATATATGTTACATAAATAACCTTTTGTTTTAATATTTTGTATTAAAGAAAATATATAAAATAGTTTTTATGAAATGTGTATTCACTCACATATAGAGCTAAATCACAAATTTTAGCCTTTTTTAGTAAAGATATAGATATATTCTTTTAAAAATATTTATATACAATGGTTCCATAAATATTCATGTTTATTATTTTATTATAATATTTTTAGAAATGTTTATATGCAATTATTGCATAAGGTGTCTTTACACAGACCTTTTAATTTTGTATAAATTTGGTATTAATTCATTTACACAGCGATATCAACTGTACACTCTGACACTAGGGGCTGAGGTGGGTCATAGCTGGCATAATTCAGTCTGGCTTTAATGCAGTATTATGTCTTTACACTGAATTTTGAGCAGGCACAGTGCAGTGCAAAGAAGCCTATAAATACAGCAAATGAAATAGACAAAATACATTAAGAGAGCATTACATCATGTGCCCACAAGTCTATTCTTCTTCACTGAATGCATGAATGAATGATTGAGAGAGAGAGAGAGCATGAATGAATGAGAGAGAGCATGAATGAATGAATGATTGAGAGAGAGAGAGCATGAATGAATGAATGAATGAGAGAGAGCATGAATGAATGAATGAATGATTGAGAGAGAGAGAGCATGAATGAATGAATGATTGAGAGAGAGAGAGCATGAATGAATGAATGATTGAGAGAGAGAGAGCATGAATGAATGATTGAGAGAGAGAGCATGACTGATTGAGAGAGAGAGCATGAATGAATGATTGAGAGAGAGCATGAATGAATGATTGAGAGAGAGAGAGCATGAATGAATGAATGATTGAGAGAGAGCATGAATGAATGAATGATTGAGAAAGAGCATGAATGAATGAATGATTGAGAGAGAGAGAGCATGAATGAATGAATGATTGAGAGAGAGCATGAATGAATGAATGATTGAGAGAGAGAGAGCATGAATGAATGAATGATTGAGAGAGAGAGAGAGCATGAATGAATGAATGATTCAGAGAGAGAGAGCATGAATGAATGAATGATTGAGAGAGAGAGCATGAATGAATGAATGATTGAGAGAGAGCATGAATGAATGAATGATTGAGAGAGAGCATGAATGAATGAATGATTGAGAGAGAGAGAGCATGAATGAATGAATGATTGAGAGAGAGCATGAATGAATGAATGATTGAGAGAGAGAGCATGAATGAATGAATGATTGAGAGAGAGCATGAATGAATGATTGAGAGAGAGAGAGCATGAATGAATGAATGATTGAGAGAGAGAGAGCATGAATGAATGAATGATTGAGAGAGAGAGCATGAATGAATGAATGATTGAGAGAGAGCATGAATGAATGAATGATTGAGAGAGAGAGAGCATGAATGAATGAATGATTGAGAGAGAGAGCATGAATGAATGAATGATTGAGAGAGAGAGAGAGCATGAATGATTGAGAGAGAGAGAGAGAGCATGAATGAATGAATGATTGAGAGAGAGAGAGCATGAATGAATGAATGATTGAGAGAGAGAGCGCATGAATGAATGAATGATTGAGAGAGAGAGAGCATGAATGAATGAATGATTGAGAGAGAGAGAGTATGAATGAATGAATGAATGATTGAGAGAGAGAGAGCATGAATGAATGAATGATTGAGAGAGAGAGAGCATGAATGAATGAATGATTGAGAGAGAGAGAGCATGAATGAATGAATGATTGAGAGAGAGAGTATGAATGAATGAATGATTGAGAGAGCATGAATGAATGAATGATTGAGAGCGAGAGAGCATGAATGAATGAATGATTGAGAGAGAGAGAGCATGAATGAATGAATGATTGAGAGAGAGAGAGCATGAATGAATGAATGATTGAGAAAGAGAGCATGAATGAATGAATGATTGAGAGAGAGAGCATGAATGAATGAATGATTGAGAGAGAGAGCATGAATAAATGAATGATTGAGAGAGAGAGCATGAATGAATGAATGATTGAGAGAGAGATAGCATGAATGAATGATTGAGAGAGAGAGAGCATGAATGAATGATTGAGAGAGAGAGCATGAATGAATGAATGATTGAGAGAGAGAGAGCATGAATGAATGATTGAGAGAGAGAGAGCATGAATGAATGAATGATTGAGAGAGAGAGAGCATGAATGAATGATTGAGAGAGAGAGAGCATGAATGAATGAATGATTGAGAGAGAGCATGAATGAATGAATGAATGATTGAGAGAGAGCATGAATGAATGAATGATTGAGAGAGAGCATGAATGAATGATTGAGAGAGAGAAAGCATGAATGAATGAATGATTGAGAGAGAGCATGAATGAATGAATGATTGAGAGAGAGAGAGCATGAATGATTGAGAGAGAGAGAGAATGAATGAATGATTGAGAGAGAGAGAGCATGAATGAATGAATGATTGAGAGAGAGAGAGTATGAATGAATGAATGAATGATTGAGAGAGAGAGAGCATGAATGAATGAATGATTGAGAGAGAGAGAGCATGAATGAATGAATGATTGAGAGAGAGAGCATGAATGAATGAATGATTGAGAGAGAGAGCATGAATGAATGAATGATTGAGAGAGCCTGAATGAATGAATGATTGAGAGAGAGAGAGCATGAATGAATGAATGATTGAGAGAGAGAGAGCATGAATGATTGAGAGAGAGAGAGCATGAATGAATGAATGATTGAGAGAGAGAGCATGAATGAATGAATGATTGAGAGAGAGAGAGCATGAATGAATGAATGATTGAGAGAGAGAGAGCATGAATGAATGAATGATTGAGAGAGAGAGAGAGCATGAATAAATGAATGATTGAGAGAGAGAGCATGAATGAATGAATGATTGAGAGAGAGAGCATGAATGAATGAATGATTGAGAGAGAGAGCATGAATGAATGATTGAGAGAGAGAGCATGAATAAATGAATGATTGAGAGAGAGAGCATGAATGAATGAATGATTGAGAGAGAGATAGCATGAATGAATGATTGAGAGAGAGAGAGCATGAATGAATGATTGAGAGAGAGAGAGAGCATGAATGAATGATTGAGAGAGAGAGCATGAATGAATGAATGATTGAGAGAGAGAGAGCATGAATGAATGATTGAGAGAGAGAGAGAGCATAAATGAATGAATGATTGAGAGAGAGAGCATGAATGAATGATTGAGAGAGAGAGAGCATGAATGAATGAATGATTGAGAGAGAGAGAGCATGAATGAATGAATGATTGAGAGAGAGAGAGCATGAATGAATGAATGATTGAGAGAGAGCATGAATGAATGATTGAGAGAGAGAGAGCATGAATGAATGATTGAGAGAGAGAGAGCATGAATGAATGAATGATTGAGAGAGAGAGCATGAATGAATGAATGATTGAGAGAGAGCATTAATGAATGAATGATTGAGAGAGAGAGAGCATGAATGAATGATTGAGAGAGAGAGAGCATGAATGAATGATTGAGAGAGAGAGCATGAATGAATGAATGATTGAGAGAGAGAGGGCATGAATGAATGAATGATTGAGAGAGAGAGAGCATGAATGAATGAATGAATGATTGAGAGAGAGCATGAATGAATGATTGAGAGAGAGAGAGCATGAATGAATGATTGAGAGAGAGAGAGCATGAATGAATGAATGATTGAGATAGAGAGCATGAATGAATGAATGATTGAGAGAGAGAGCATGAATGAATGAATGATTGAGAGAGAGAGCATGAATGAATGATTGAGAGAGAGAGAGCATGAATGAATGATTGAGAGAGAGAGCATGAATGAATGAATGATTGAGAGAGAGAGAGCATGAATGAATGAATGATTGAGAGAGAGAGCATGAATGAATGATTGAGAGAGAGAGAGAGCATGAATGAATGATTGAGAGAGAGAGCATGAATGAATGAATGAATGATTGAGAGAGAGAGGGCATGAATGAATGAATGATTGAGAGAGAGAGAGCATGAATGAATGATTGAGAGAGAGAGAGCATAAATGAATGAATGATTGAGAGAGAGAGCATGAATGAATGATTGAGAGAGAGAGAGCATGAATGAATGAATGATTGAGAGAGAGAGAGCATGAATGAATGAATGATTGAGAGAGAGAGAGCATGAATGAATGAATGATTGAGAGAGAGCATGAATGAATGATTGAGAGAGAGAGAGCATGAATGAATGATTGAGAGAGAGAGAGCATGAATGAATGAATGATTGAGAGAGAGAGCATGAATGAATGATTGAGAGAGAGAGAGCATGAATGAATGAATGATTGAGAGAGAGAGAGCATGAATGAATGATTGAGAGAGAGAGAGCATGAATGAATGAATGATTGAGAGAGAGCATGAATGAATGAATGAATGATTGAGAGAGAGCATGAATGAATGAATGATTGAGAGAGAGCATGAATGAATGATTGAGAGAGAGAGAGCATGAATGAATGAATGATTGAGAGAGAGCATGAATGAATGAATGATTGAGAGAGAGAGAGCATGAATGATTGAGAGAGAGAGAGCATGAATGAATGAATGATTGAGAGAGAGAGCATGAATGAATGAATGATTGAGAGAGAGAGAGAATGAATGAATGATTGAGAGAGAGAGAGCATGAATGAATGAATGATTGAGAGAGAGAGAGTATGAATGAATGAATGAATGATTGAGAGAGAGAGAGCATGAATGAATGAATGATTGAGAGAGAGAGAGCATGAATGAATGAATGATTGAGAGAGAGAGCATGAATGAATGAATGATTGAGAGAGAGAGCATGAATGAATGAATGATTGAGAGAGCATGAATGAATGAATGATTGAGAGAGAGAGAGCATGAATGAATGAATGATTGAGAGAGAGAGAGCATGAATGATTGAGAGAGAGAGAGCATGAATGAATGAATGATTGAGAGAGAGAGCATGAATGAATGAATGATTGAGAGAGAGAGAGCATGAATGAATGAATGATTGAGAGAGAGAGAGCATGAATGAATGAATGATTGAGAGAGAGAGAGCATGAATGAATGAATGATTGAGAGAGAGAGAGCATGAATAAATGAATGATTGAGAGAGAGAGCATGAATGAATGAATGATTGAGAGAGAGAGCATGAATGAATGAATGATTGAGAGAGAGAGCATGAATGAATGATTGAGAGAGAGAGCATGAATAAATGAATGATTGAGAGAGAGAGCATGAATGAATGAATGATTGAGAGAGAGATAGCATGAATGAATGATTGAGAGAGAGAGAGCATGAATGAATGATTGAGAGAGAGAGAGAGCATGAATGAATGATTGAGAGAGAGAGCATGAATGAATGAATGATTGAGAGAGAGAGAGCATGAATGAATGATTGAGAGAGAGAGAGAGCATAAATGAATGAATGATTGAGAGAGAGAGCATGAATGAATGATTGAGAGAGAGAGAGCATGAATGAATGAATGATTGAGAGAGAGAGAGCATGAATGAATGAATGATTGAGAGAGAGAGAGCATGAATGAATGAATGATTGAGAGAGAGCATGAATGAATGATTGAGAGAGAGAGAGCATGAATGAATGATTGAGAGAGAGAGAGCATGAATGAATGAATGATTGAGAGAGAGAGCATGAATGAATGAATGATTGAGAGAGAGCATTAATGAATGAATGATTGAGAGAGAGAGAGCATGAATGAATGATTGAGAGAGAGAGAGCATGAATGAATGATTGAGAGAGAGAGCATGAATGAATGAATGATTGAGAGAGAGAGGGCATGAATGAATGAATGATTGAGAGAGAGAGAGCATGAATGAATGAATGATTGAGAGAGAGCATGAATGAATGATTGAGAGAGAGAGAGCATGAATGAATGATTGAGAGAGAGAGAGCATGAATGAATGAATGATTGAGAGAGAGAGCATGAATGAATGAATGATTGAGAGAGAGAGCATGAATGAATGATAGAGAGAGAGAGAGCATGAATGAATGATTGAGAGAGAGAGCATGAATGAATGAATGATTGAGAGAGAGAGAGCATGAATGAATGAATGATTGAGAGAGAGAGCATGAATGAATGATTGAGAGAGAGAGAGAGCATGAATGAATGATTGAGAGAGAGAGCATGAATGAATGAATGAATGATTGAGAGAGAGAGGGCATGAATGAATGAATGATTGAGAGAGAGAGAGCATGAATGAATGATTGAGAGAGAGAGAGCATAAATGAATGAATGATTGAGAGAGAGAGCATGAATGAATGATTGAGAGAGAGAGAGCATGAATGAATGAATGATTGAGAGAGAGAGAGCATGAATGAATGAATGATTGAGAGAGAGAGAGCATGAATGAATGAATGATTGAGAGAGAGCATGAATGAATGATTGAGAGAGAGAGAGCATGAATGAATGATTGAGAGAGAGAGCATGAATGAATGAATGATTGAGAGAGAGAGCATGAATGAATGAATGATTGAGAGAGAGAGCATGAATGAATGAATGATTGAGAGAGAGAGAGCATGAATGAATGATTGAGAGAGAGAGAGCATGAATGAATGATTGAGAGAGAGAGCATGAATGAATGAATGATTGAGAGAGAGAGGGCATGAATGAATGAATGATTGAGAGAGAGAGAGCATGAATGAATGAATGAGTGAGAGAGAGCATGAATGAATGATTGAGAGAGAGAGAGCATGAATGAATGATTGAGAGAGAGAGAGCATGAATGAATGAATGATTGAGAGAGAGAGCATGAATGAATGAATGATTGAGAGAGAGAGCATGAATGAATGAATGATTGAGAGAGAGAGCATGAATGAATGATTGAGAGAGAGAGAGCATGAATGAATGATTGAGAGAGAGAGCATGAATGAATGAATGATTGAGAGAGAGAGAGCATGAATGAATGAATGATTGAGAGAGAGAGCATGAATGAATGATTGAGAGAGAGAGAGCATGAATGAATGATTGAGAGAGAGAGCATGAATGAATGAATGATTGAGAGAGAGAGGGCATGAATGAATGAATGATTGAGAGAGAGAGAGCATGAATGAATGATTGAGAGAGAGAGAGCATGAATGAATGATTGAGAGAGAGAGCATGAATGAATGATTGAGAGAGAGAGAGCATGAATGAATGATTGAGAGAGAGAGAGCATGAATGAATGATTGAGAGAGAGAGAGCATGAATGAATGAGAGCATGCATGCACAGCTGTTGATCCAACATGAAGATTTGAGTAAATTGCTGTGTTCTGTCATGTTTCTTTTTGTTCATTTCTATTAGTCACTCTTTGCAATCATTGTTGAAAGCTTGTGGCGATGCAGGAGAGAATGCTAATGTTCTTGCGCGGCTGTTGGCAGTGTGGCGTTCATCTATTGACAGAGGAGCAGGGGTCAACAATGCTTAATGGCTTCATTTTCAACTCTTCATTTCATGTTGTACGGTGTTTGTCAGACTCTTCAAACTTATTAGCTCTTTCTTCCGCCGTCCATTCACAAACACTCTCACAAACCACAGAACGATCCACGTGATTTTCCCAGAATGCAGTTCACATGACACAGCTCTTCCTGAACACGTTTACTTTAGTGGACTGCAGACGCTTTACTTGGGTTGCCCTTTTTCTGTTTCCTCGCAGTGTGACATTAATAATTCATTTTTAAAGAGGATGAGAAGTTCACCTGTGGGCACAGCAGTCCGACTGTCCCGAGTCCCCTCTACTGGAACAGACCGTGTGTGTGTGTGTGTGTGTGTTAAATGATACAGAGAGAACCTGCAGTGCGTATTAAGAGCCGCAAACATTCATCTCTGTCCCTACTCTTAATCTTTTTTAAATAGCAACCTTTTCCCTCCCCTTCCCCTAATGACATCCATAAATAAGATGACATCATGAGGTGCGGCAAGGCTGTAATAGCCCATACGCCCGCTAGAAATCGAAAGAGATTGGTGTTTGTTTTGCTCTCTTTCTAATTCAATTCGGACCAGACCTATGTTTGTGCACGCATTTCTTCGAAAACAAATATATTAGTTGAACAGTGTCTAGAATAGTTTGCGATTCGTCATGCTATAAGTGTATTTCCACTGCGGAAGTACTTTTGTAAGTAGCTGTAGAGTGTGTGTGTGTGTGTGTGTGTGTGTGTGTGTGTGTGTGTGTGTGTGTGTGTGTGTGTGTGTGTGTGTGTGTGTGTGTGTGTGTGTGTGTGTGTGTGTGTGTGTGTTGCTGAAATCTCCTGCAGCTAATTTCCTCTTTATGATCATTTTGCTGCAGTTGCGTCAATGCCTATAAGCTTTGCTTCATACTTTCTACAGCCAGAGAGAGAGAGAGAGGGAAAGGGCGAGGGAGACGTCAATACTTGCTTTAAACCACTTCTCCAACTTCAAATCACTAATTACAGCGAGAGGACGGCCAATCACAGCTCATCTAGCCTCCAACTCTCCCTGACCGCCAGAAATGTCACATTCACAATATTGCCCTAATCATTCTCTCTCTTTTTCTCTGCGGTACTGCTGACTCGGGCAGTTTTGAGAGCCGGTAATATGATGCGATTGGCAGCAAGTCTCCCATCATACTCTTCTTCAGTGCGGTGAGCACCTTTCAGACATCAGACGCGCCCTGAAAGAGCCATCAGAAACATAACAGTTTTCCTTTGTGCTCGCTGTTTTACTCATGACAACACAGCAGGGTTTTCCCTCCAAAATGAGCAGATTTTGACACATTTCCCGGATTGTCGTCAATACAAAACAATGAATATCTAAGAATCTAATTCTTTATATATATATATAAAATCAATTTTCGAAATGCTATCTTAGTTTTTCTTAAATCATAAACATGCATTTTTTTCATCTTCTCTTTGGATTATTAGCAAATATGCTTATTTTAATTCAAACAATTATGCCTGTCGTAATTACATTAGCATTTTTCAGGAAGTGAGCTATTCAAGGAGTTAAAGTCTCCTACTTTTATCAAATCATCTTGTTTTTTTGTTTTGTACACTTCTCAGTGGGGCGCAATCTTACATGTCAACCCTGTTTCCATCATTTTATATAGTAAACAACTGTTCTTTTAAAAGTGAGCATTACATGGTCTTTCCCGAAAGTACTTTATAGTTTCACGACCTTGAGCAAAAGGCTTGTAAAAACAAATTAAATTGTAAAACTGTCGGCCCTGTTACCTTTCTGAAGGCATAATTACAGAATGTTCCAACAAATATTGAAATCTAGTAATGTAGCTTGGGATTGCACAATGTGATCTATTAACATTTAAACACATGCTATGGTGTTATGGGCGGCTGCTAAAGCGCTGCAGAGGGATTTACGGTGCATTACTGTTAGCATCGGGTCAGGATGGTTGATTCGTCTATTAATAGTCCAACAGCTGATGATTGTAGATGATCTATCATTGTTTTCTTGTATTTTTGCTTCAGAATTTTGAATTTAAATACACAAGTTCTCAAAGAAAAGGGTTTTAGTGGTCACTGTGATTTTGCGAAGTAAGACATGTTCCTGGATCAACATTCCTGTCCCAAAATGTATTCCTTACCCAATCCCTACCCCTAAACCTAACCCTACCCATAACTTTTCCCTAAAATCAGAGGGTAATGATAGGTGAATAACACTGATGTTTAAGTACGTCTCTGTAAACTTGTCCCTCAAATCTGATTGGTTGATTGGAAAGTTGATCCAGGAAAATGTGGTACTTGGTGAAATCACGTTCACCGGGTTTTAGTGTGCTGGCAGAGTGTTAACGTTCATGTTGTTCAAACAGTGCTGGATGATTTATGCATCAAAGTGTAATACTTTAAACTTTAAACAAACCCCTGAACTTAAATTTGAGCAATAGTGATTATGTTATTTGCTTTAGCAAATGCTACTAAAAATGTCATGTTTCCCCTGCATGGAGTCTCTACATCGCTGTGTAAGTGAAGACAAAGAATCAAACCAAAAGAGCAAAAACATTGCATAAATCAATACACTTTCGAACAACGCAGTGTATTTATCAGTACTTCACTTATTTAATTCAATCAACTTTCTCAGCAGGCTGTATCTGCTGACAGAAGGAAAATCCTACACGCTATCTGTTGCTAACAGTATTGCTTGGTTGTACTCAACCCTACTGCAGATTCGCTGTAAAACCCAAAGGTTGGAAGCCATTTATAGTAAGCTGAGATAGATTTTAGATGTATTTGTGTCACGCGCATCCTTGGCTTGAGACAGCATGAAGAAAGCAGGTGTGCCTATCATTTATTCTGTTTCCAAAAATGTTTATGGAAAATTGTTTGCTGAAGTTTTTCCCAGTTGCCCACATTGACAAATAAAATCTTAATGTTTCAACTTAGACAGTCAGAGAAGAGGTAAGTTGCATTATTAGAAGAATACGTGCAGGTTGTGAAATAGGCATCTGAATGTTAAAAAGGGCCAAATGTCTCATTCAAGATTAACGTTTTCCAACCGTTATGTGATAGATGTCCATATCCCTCAGAAATGTCAAGGTATTACAGGTAAGCTGTCCAGCAATAAACATTTCTGGTGATTTGTAGCACCTGACATTCAAATCATATCCAAGTCTTGCCCAATCGCACAGCAATATATAAAGAATGGATATGTCACAGGAAACTTTCAATAGAACTGCAGTGAGAAGACAAGCAAGTAATGCAAATGTTTAGTTTAGAAATGACTCTTTCCGTTCAATCGTGTGCATTATTGGCATGACATTTATTTAGGTTGTCAATGCATTTTAATCTTTAAATGGCGCAAAAAGGCAGTCTAAAGTTCTGAGCCTACCAGAGAAAACGTGTCTAATCTTAATTATACAAATTTATACACTCAATTAAGTGTGCAAAGTTACATGTAAATGGTGAAAACATATAATACTTGTTAAAAAATAATGTGCAAAATATAAAATAAAATGATAAAGTGTATAAAATACTTTAAATTGTGTGATTGGACTAAAGAAGTAATATTAATAATAAAATAATATTATGTAAAATATTTTATAAAATATATAAAACTCTCTCTCCTTTGCTCTCTTGTTACATGGAGGTGTTTGTTTGACACCAATAACAAATCTCACCTGATAGGCACTATAATCCAACACAAATCTGCATTTATCGGCCCGTAACGCTGTCAGGTGTTATCGAGAAGAATTAATTCGGGAAAGTTGACAGATCTGTCAATAAATCTGACAGCTGTGGACAGGGATCTGGCGGATTTAACTCGACTGAGCGCTTCAAACTGCTCTGATGATTTACACACTCTGCGCTGTAATGGAGTGTTGTTCTGGTTGGTGTGTTATTGTGTGCTTTGATTATGGGATATGTGACGCCATCTGTAGTAAAATCATATATATAGTGTCAGCATCGTCTGCGAGACAAGACTAAGTGTTTTGAGGCTCTCATGGTTGTGTATTTATATATGTTGGATGCATCACATCAAAACTGCATCATCAGGATTTATGTCATGCTGTGATCAGCGTTTGCTTTGCTGTCAAGCAAAAAAGAAAATGTGTGTGTGGTTGAGAAATGCTCGTTTAGCACTTTTCTAATCATTTTGATTTCAAGGCAGCTAAAAGTTTAGCTATATATATATATATATTAATAAATTCATTATATATAGTTGTGGCCAAAAGTGATGTCTGAAAATTGATGACTTCAACCTTTATTCAAATATTATTATAAAAATAAAATGGTCAGGCTGTCATACAAAGAAATTATGAAGACGTTCAAAAACAAGAGAGAGCCAACAAAATATTAAATACTGATTATGTTGTAGTCAATGTGTGCTTTTTCCTGTGAGCTTTTATATATGCTTTTTAGCTTTCATATATAATGTATAAATTAGATATCTTTTTTTCATCTCTACAAGTTGAGAACAAATAGTTAAGAGTTAATAGGCATTAAGTACTCGTTTGAGTTCTAAGTTCTCCAAACTTATTTACATCTGTAAATTTGTGAATATTATTAGTGCTGGGCAATGATTAATCGCGGTTAATCAATCCAAAATAAAAGTTTGTGTTTACATAATATATGTGTGTACTGTGTATAATTATTGTGTATATATAAATACGCACATGCATGTATATATTTAAGAAATAGTTGCATGTATAACCTGTATATATAAATATTTTATATATAAATAACAAATATTTCTTAAATATATACAAGCAAATGTGTGTATTCATATATACCAAATCATTATACACAGTATAGACACACATATATTATGTAAACACAAACTTGTATTTTGGATGTGATTAATCGCAATTAATCGTTGCCCAGCAGTGCACTAATATATTCACAAGTTCATGCAAATAAGTTTGAAAAACTTAGAACTTAAACGAGTACTTATTAACTCTGAGTTTGTTCTCAACTTGTAGAGATGGAAAAACCGGATAAACCCTTATTATAATGGATTTAGTTGAAACTGATTTTAAATTTGCTGGCTGAATGACAGAACATGAGGGAGGCGAGAAGATAGGTGTCAAAAAGTGTGAACTTGCATGACTGCAGTTGCAGATAAGCACGACTGGTCAGGTGGAGAGACAGTGCTGGGAGTGAAGGAGGAACTGCTAGCACATGGTTGTCCTCATCAGCAGCTTCTGGAAGAAGACTTGTTAAAAATCTGCCCTCTTTATCAGAAGCCCGGGGGGATCCTTCCGGAAAGAGCCACACGCCAGCAGGCTAATGTCTGCCACCGTGTGTGTGTGTGTGTGTGTGTGTGTGTGTGTGTGCGTGTGCGTGTGCGTGTGCGTGCGTGTGCGTGTGCGTGTGTGTGTGTGTGTGTGTGTGTGTGTGTGTGTGTGTGTGTGTGTGTGTGTGCGTGTGTGTGCGTGCGTGTGTGTGCGTGTGTGTGCGTGTGTGTGCGTGTGTGTGCGTGTGTGTGTGTGTGCGCGTGAGTGAGTGAGTGAGTGAGTGAGTGTGTGAGTGTTTGTGTATGTGTGTGTGTGTGTGTGTGTGTGTGTGTGTGTGTGTGTGTGTGTGTGTGTGTGTGCGTGTGTGTGCGTGTGTGTGCGTGTGTGTGCGTGTGTGTGCGTGTGTGTGTGTGTGTGTGTGTGTGCGCGTGAGTGAGTGAGTGAGTGAGTGTGTGTGTGTGTGTGTGTGTGTGTGTTGTGTGTGTGTGTATTTATTTAATGACCCATGGCTCAGAGAACGAAAACTATAGCCTTATGAATAATGGGGTGCTGTTGACGATGCAAAACTGTGCAGGGGAAGATGCTATGCATCACATCACGCCTCACAAACATGCTCAAACTGCACAAGCACATACACACTCTCTGGCTCATTTACATTTTGCACATACAGATTGAATGGTACTAAAAAAAGAGATGATGATGTTTAATGTTTAGTCATATATTGGATCAACTAAATATTGGATTAAGGCATAAATACCACCTTTAGAAAGTATTTAACTCTCATTAATTATTTCATTCTTATGTCAAATTTTATTACATTTAAAGAGTTTCTTTTCTAATGAGTCATTGCACTATAAGACCAGGAACATTGGGTTTTGAAACGCATTTCGATAAAATAAGATAAAGAAATAAAGTGAGAACATGTCAAGTAAAAAAAATGCACAATAAGAAATCGGATTGTGAGATTTAAAGAGACAGTTTGGAAATATAAAGCCACAATTACAAGAAATTAAATTACAATTGTGATTTTACATTCACAGTTTCGATATATAAAGCCACAATTACAAGAAATAAAGTCGAAATTGTGATATTTACAGTCACAGTTGGGGGATTCAAAGCCACAATTACAAGAAATAAAGTTAAATTTATGACGTTTAAAGTCATATTTGGAAGATAAAAAGCTACAGTTACATGAAAGTGGCAATTCTGAGGTTTAAAGTCACAGTTAGGAAATATAAAGCACCAATTACAAGAAATAAAGTAGCAATTGTAATATTTACATTCACATTGGGATATATAAAGTCAGAATTACAAGAAATAAAGTCACATTTGGGAGACTTAGGGCCCTATTTTAACGATCTAAGCACATGGTCTAAAGCGCATGACGCTAGTGCACTCAGCGCGTGTCCGAATCCACTTTTGCTAGTTTAACACCGGGATAATAGTCGGCGCTCCCGGCGCATGGTCTAAAAGGGTTGCCCCTATTCTCTTCATGAGTAATGGGTGTGTTTTAGACGTAACGTGCAAAAAACCAATTAGAGTCCCTTTAAAAGCCAGTTGTACTCGTGCCATGGCGGATTCGCTATTCAGATGACGTAATTTAGCGGAAAAACTGAACGCTTCTCTAGCGAGGAAACGGATCTGCTCGTGCGCGAGGTTAAAGCAACAGCAGACCATCTACGGGACAAGGTGTACTCGCGTCGCATTTTAGCAACTGTCCAACAATGAGCCTGAAAAGCAGCCAATGGGCGCAAATGCTTTTGCTATTTAAATTACGTGGCACAGGACATGAAAATGATAACTGCGTGCATTGCTCTGGGTGTATGATAGGGCCCATAAAGTCAGAATTACAAGAAATAAATTTGCAGTTGTGAGGTTTAAAGTCACAAGCCATGTTTCCATCCACTTGTCAATCGAATTATCTGAAGTTCTGTAAGAAAACTCATGCGAATAAAGCTGGTGAAAGTGTGTTTCCATCGAACGGCTTTAAAGCGGATAAAAACCTGTGCGTAATGACATCACATGCTGTTTTGCAATCAAATTGGTGCATCGAATTAATTTGAGACATGTTAAGGTGTTTCCATTCGTTTTCTCACCGAATTGCACAACATTCAAGCCAACATTTGCGAGCAAAGTTTTACTAGACAAAATGCATCGCGTCATAATAACGTTTCCATCAAGATAAAATCCGTTGAGACCGATCGTATTTCATTTGAGTCGATATTCATGAAATTCAATCGAATTTTACTGTTTCCATAAGGCATTTTTCATTCGATGTCACTTAATGCGGATAAAAACGTGTGGATGGAAACACAGCTACAGTTAGGAAATATAAAGCCACAATTGTAATATTTACATTCACAGTTGACAGATATAAAGTCAGAATTAGAAGAAATAAAGTCACAGTTATAAGGCTTAAAGTCACATATGGGAGATATAAAGTGACAACTACAATAAATGGTCACAATTACATGAAATAGGCTTTCATACATTGCTGATATTATTGTGCAAAGATTCATCGGTGCATGTTATTGAAAAACAAATTATTTTTCTCCACAAAATAACATCATTGTAGTTCCATGGAGTAAAACTGTGAGTGCTAGTGAGAATGTGAATGCTTATGGCTACCGTAACTTTCTCTAGGATTTATAGACCTCTGTGACCCAGGCACTACCAAAACAGACCATCCTAGCAAATTAGAGCGACTGAGCCAGAACGGCGGATGTGGAAGAAGTGACCAAAAGGCCAGTTTAAGAGTTGCAGAGCGAAGAAACTCTCCAGACATCAGCAGTGTTTTCTGTAGTTCACAGAGTCAGCCTCTTCGGGGGAGTGACCATAGAGGAACCACACTTCTGAGAAACGTGAAGTCGGCCTGGGGTTCGCTAGAAGCCTTGTGGCAAAATCGGATTTTTTTTTAAAAGAAGAATTCAGACTAACTTTAAGTTTTATAGCGCAAAAGCAAAGCTCTGTCTTTGACATCAACCAGATAAAGCCCATGGAATTTCATCCTTAAAGTGCAGAAAAAAGTTCTCTGACAAAAAAAGGTCCATCGTCAATAGTGCAGCGATGTACAGTAAGAAGCATAGTTCACACAGAAGTCACCTTCAAGCCAAGCAGATTTCTGTTGGTCATCGCACAAATGCACATGACCAACTTGAACGCGTTGTGAAATCTTTCATCCACTGAAAATTCCCAGTCACATGGATTCTTATTAAAACGACTTTACATCTGCACAACAGAAGTCAGTGTGACCATACCTTTACTGTCACCTACGGTATGAGTAGTTG
>CM060639.1:24528268-24608268 GCA_030578275.1 Meda fulgida
CACATTACACCGCAAATGTTCATATTACGTGAAGTCACACGCAACCATTTGAAGGTTCTAAAGCTTAATCCATTACTGTTTAATATCATTTTACCTCGAAGAACGTACTGGGAAAACAGTTTAATTATCCTGAACGGTCTACTCAGGACAATGTTAGACACCAATTTTCCCATCTCTGTATTTTCGGAGGTATGGAACTAAACAGCATTGACAGTTTTTGTCAGAATGCATATTATAAATGACCAGCTTTCACAGACATCAGGTGGTGTGGTGTATTCTGTCAGTCATGTGATGAAAGCGTGAGGGTCGGATCACAGTGTGTTTGGGGCTGTGGCTGAAGAGACGTTTACCTGGGGGCAGGAGAGGCAAACCTCTGGCAAATCCCAAATCAGAAGAGTATTGAGTGCTGCTTTCTTTTGGCTGTAATGATCTTGTACTGATTACAAAAACTGAAGCATTTAGAAGGAAGAGTGATCACAGCCTTCGGTCATTTAGTCGTTATTACGGTCAACACGGTTTGTGTGCCTTAGCATAATTATCAGCTTCAGTGCTGGAGGCGCATCTTGTTTTATAAATACTTTCAAAGACATTACCATGTACTATCAAAAAGTACTGTGGTATTACAATTTGGGATTATTTAAAAATAATAAAAATGGATTATCTATCTAATGAATTAATTACATTTTCAGTTACTTAGAGTTTTTTTGATAGTACAGTTTTAGTTTATTTAACATATGTGTATTTCGACTGTTATCTAGCTAATATATATGGATTTATGCTTTGTCCAGTAACTATACACTAGGCAAAGAAATATAATGCTTTTTGGACGATAACATAAAAAATACCACATTTTTGAACATACACCATGGTAATAATGGAACTTTTACAGTAACATGGTGCATATCAAGTACCATGGTATTACCATAATGATCCTACAGCGCGTGTGGCTATTGTACCACCCCGCAATATATTTTGTAATATGCATAGAAATAGTTGAGGACAGAACAAACAATGATGACAAACAAAATTGTAGTTTTTTTTTTCATTACGGTCGCTGCTTTTTTAGACAGTCATAACAGATTAACATGGTAGATTTTTTATTGCCTTGCGCTTTTTCCTTTAAATTCAATTAGTCTTTATCAGTGCCAGTGTTTCTGAACTCCTGAAACGCCTCCATTGTAGTCTCGAGTTTCTTCCGGGAACGAACACGTCACAATATTCCTCATTATAATAATTAATGCGCAGAATAAAGGGGCGGGGCCTGGTTGAGTTAGTTAGTAGTGTGTTAAACTGGTGGTTATGGTAAAACGGGACATTTCCTAAACACTCTTGATGCCCTCGACCAATCACAGCACACTGATCCAGCCGACCAATCAGAGCACAGTGTGCTTTTCAGAAGGAGGGGCTTCATAGAGACAGGAAGTAAACAGAGCGTTACTGACAGACTGGGAGGAGAGGAGCCGCAACAATGGAGAATATGAGGAATATAAGGTTTTTTTTAACATTTCAAGTATGAAAACCTGCTCAAGTAGAGGTCAAAACAACTTAAATTAAACTTAAATTTACGATAAAAAGGTCAATTTTATTAAATAAAATGATATTAATATAACTTCTTTATGTCTTTGTGATATACTGACAACCACTTTAAAAACACGCGGGACAGAAATATCATTATATCATCACTAGGAATGAAAAGTGAAGTGTGTAATTTCTGTGCAACTAGCATCATATTTTAACATTGAAAACATTACACGCAAATGTTCATTTACAGTGGAAGTCACACGCAACCATTTGAAGGGTCTAAAGCTTAATCCATTACTGTTTAATATCAGTTTTACTCGGAAGATTCTTACTGTGGAAACAGTTTATTATCCTGAACGGTCTACTCAGGACAATGTTAGACACCAATTTTCCCATCTCTGTATTTTCGGATGTATGGAACTAAACAGCATTGACTGTTTTTCAGAATGCATATTAGAAATGACCAGCTTTCACAGACATCAGGTGGTGTGGTGTATTCTGTCAGTCATGTGATGAAAGCGTGAGGTCGGATCAGTGTGTTTGGCTGTGGCTGAAGACGTTTACCTGGGCAGGAGAGGCAACTCTGCAAATCCCAAATGCAGAAGAGTATTGATTGCTGCTTTCTTTTGGCTGTAATGAGTCTGTACTGATTACCAAACTGAATGCATTTAAAGGAAAGTGATCACAGCCCTTCGGTCATCTAGTCTTTATTACGGTCAACACGTTTGTGTGCCTTAGCTAATTATCAGCTCAGTGCTGGAGGCGCATCTTTTTTATAAATACTTCAAAGACTATTACCATGTACTAACAAAAAGTACTGTGGTATTACATTTGGGATTATTTAAAAATAATAAAAATGGATTTATCTATCTAATGAATTAATTACATTTTCAGTTACTTAGTATTTTTTAGTACAGTTTTTAGTTTATTTAACATATGTTATTTCGGACTGTGTATCTAGCTATATATATGGATTTATGCTTTGTACAGGAACTACACTAGCAAAAAATATAATGCTTTTTGGACGATAACATAAAAAATACCACATTTTTGAACATACACCATGGTAATAATGGAACTTTGTACAGTAACATGGTGCATATCAAAGTACCATGGTATTACCATATGATTCCTACACTGTGCTATTGTACCACCGCAATATATTTTGTAATAGTGCATAGAAATAGTATGATGACAGAACAAACAATGATGACAAACAAAATGTAGTTTTTTTCATTACGGTCGCTGCTTTTTAGAACATCATAACAATTAACATGGTAGATTTTTATTGCCTGTCGCTTTTTCTTTAAATTCAATTAGTCTTAATCTGACTGAAATGGCTTCAAATTGAATAAATGAAAATGGCAAAATAAAACTGTTAATATAATATTATATGTTATATTATACCAATATGAATATTATTATGTATTATCTATAATTTAGTATTATATAATTGACATTATAAATTGATGTTACACACATTTATATACTATAATGAACGTATAATAGTAAGTGTTTGTAGATTTAGTCAAAATGACCATTTTTTTCTGACAATTACACACTACCTGTTGGCTATCACGTCTCATAATTCTCAGATGACCTCTGAATATATTTTTCTGAAGAGGGGAAGTGTGTGCATGGTGTTGTAAACGAGTCGGGTCAGTATGTGCTCTGATTGGATCAATACAGTAATTAGAGCAGAGGCGAGTTGCTCAAGGCAGGGCCAGTGAAGGAGTGTGTTCATCCCTCACAGGAATACTCCTCAAACACTGGAGGTGTGTATGCGCATGTTCAGAAATGTCGCTCTGAGAGCCCTTGTGTTGTTTGGTGTCTCTGCGATTTGTTCGGTGGCTCTCTCAGACGTGTGAGCGGCGAGAGGAAAGGTCAGAGAGTTAGACCCCACTCACAGGAGACGCGAAAAGATCAGCCGCAATCCATCAGAGCCGGATAGAGATACAACAGGATAGGATAGGCTTTGATTTCATTTATAGTTAACAAATAACCTTAGAAAATGCACACATGTGTGTGCACATCCAATCATTTGAAAGATTTATAGAAGCATCGGTTAGTTTACATGCCAAGATTTCAGAAGAAACGGGTTGTTGTTGTTTTTTGGTGGGGGTTTTGAGAGAAATAAAATTGTTAGTTGCATAGAAATATTATTTTTAGAACAGCCTCTCTTCTTGATGCTCAATGTTCACTAGGAGAGATTCTTTGTTCCAATGAGATTTCAGCATGGGCTCCTGGTGCAACAAACCAAACGACAAAATGTGTAGTTTCTTTCTTTGCGGCCGCTGCTGAACTTAGGACAGAAAAACAATTTACATGAGCTTTATCACTTGTCACTTCATAAGTTTAAGTCAGTGCAAAAATAAACCATATATTCAGATTTTTTATATATTAAAATATTAAAGTCACCATGAAATCAAAATTTACCGTATTTTTGTATGGAATATTGCATTATTAATTATAAATGATTTACCCATGCACATCATGTTCCTCGTAATCTTGAATCAAAATAACTCCCCCTCCCCCTTTTAGCACCTCTTCTCTTCTCTGAGGACGAGGGCGGGGCTATAACCTGTCACTCACATGAGATCAGCCAATAGCAAACCACAACCATCCAATCAATTCCCCACAGACACAATCAAGCCCCGCCCACATCTGTTCTTGTTCCAGAAGCCGCTTCACTCGTCACAAAAGGAAAGAAAAGACAGTCACAACTTCCGTTTAATGCCGACTTCAATATATTATTATATTACCAATATTTAATTCAATTCACATTTATTTCTATAGCACTTTTCACAATACACATCATTTCAAAGCAGCTTTACTGAAAATCCACGAGTCCACGTTACAATTGAGTGATCTGTTATGTATTTCATAAATATACAAAATCACAGTTAGATAAAAATGTATTAATTTAAACAATGTAATAATTTAAGGCAGAAACAATGAGCTCTTTAAAAGTAATGGATACTTGTTTGTTAACAAATGATTATGACAATATGAATAGTATTATATAGTATGTATAATTTAGTATTATTTAATTCATGTTAGAATATACATTTATACTGCAAATGCTCCGCTTGTTATTTCCTTACAGGAGAAGGTAGAAAGATCATCAGCACATCTCCCACAACTGATTTAGCAAACAGAAAGTGCCGTTTAGATGGGCTTTTGTCAAATAACCAGAGAAAATGCACACGCACACTCTCATGCAACACACACACACACACACACACACATTCTATATTAGTGCAACGCCTCAGAGCCTCTGTTGGTATGAGCTAAACAAACAGGCCGTGTCGTATCACCGATGTCAGCCTCTTTAGAGGTCAGAGGTCAATGACTGAGTGACAGCTGTGTGCTCGGGGAGACTGAATAGGAAGGAATAATGCTCCCACCTCCAGAAAAAAACAAGGAGAAATCCATCGCAATCTGCAATCCTGCATTGATTGTTGAGAATTGATGGTTTGAACACTGAAACTGTCCAAAGCTAAACATTTCATATCTTTACATCAGAGCTGCATTGAGGAAGCAGCTAAAACCAGGGTAAGGTTGTAGATGGTGTTAGTCCAAACTATTTTGGTGTGAAGTGTGGTCTTCTTTGCAGCTTATTCTAGCCGCTTAGTGTGTGTGTTCACACTTGGCATGTTTGGTTGGATTAAAACAAACCCTGGTGTGATTGCTCTGTTAATGCGTATCATCTGAATAATTGTGAACACTGCCATCTGAACCCTGGTGTGCAACAAACAAGCGGGCCGAGACGCTGAAAAGATGAGTCTCTGTCCACTTCCACGCAAACTTGGTGCGGTTCCAATGAAATATGAACACAACATGGACCAAAGACATGTAAATTAACCAAAAACAGGACTTTATATCACAAGAAGCATCCCTAAAAAGGACAGAATGCTCAAGCATACCTGTTTTTTCTCGTCATAGTCACGATGTTGTCCATCACAGTTCAGTACGGGCGTCGGGAACGCCTGATCTTTGTTTATGTGTGTGACGGAGGGATTCCTCTTTTACACATAATCTTCACGAGTTGTCAGCTGGTAAAAATACCATCATATATACGGACATACAATGAGCGCATTAAGCCCAGAACACTGCGTTGCTTTGGATGCTTGATATGTTCGCAAAATATGTCATAAAAGGCTTTTTTTTTTTATTTTGTGTCTGTTAGAAGAGTGCATTAATGTCTAAAGGTGTGGTCACAATTACTATTGCTCAACTAAACCCATTCATTTTAATCTGTGTGTTTTAATGGACAAACCTTGCAAAGACCCGCCCCCTTTAGTTACTGTTGCTATGTCCGACAAGCCACGCCGCTCTCACGCCACAACATGTTCTCGCGCAGTGAATAATACATCGCGGAGCAGAGAGGACACTGACAACACGCCGACAGACAGGACAAACCAGCTTACTTTTGATATGAAACAAAGTCTCAACTTTCACATTTGGTCATTTCTTAAAGAAATTTAAACAATAAATACCGTTTTGTGGCTCTTTAAAGGGTTGTGACTGTAGAGCCTCAGTCAAAGCTGTTCGTGAACCGATCATCTCTTCCTTCTAGTTCATTTATAGCATCAAATAAACATGAATGAACATAAGGAATGTTGTTTTAACTGCGGAAAGACGTCAGTACATGTTTTACAAGTTCAAATCCTCCAACGTAAATCTACTAACTCTCCTGATTGCTTTGTCGGAAAATATGGTCGATTCGGTGGATTATGATTGGTCAGATCGCCTGTCAATCAAACTCCCTGCGAAGGGTCAATTAAAATAAATAATGCTGGTGAATTTTTTTTTCTTTTTTTTTTCAGCTATCAGTCAGATTGAGGCTGAAAATAAAATGTCTCTCCATCTGGCAGACCTGGTTTCAAGCTGTCTTGGTCAAGATGATTAGGACTGGTGTGTCACTTTGGACCAGCAACAAACCAGCTATGGTTTTCCAGTAGAAAAGCAGCAAAGGAATGAAATTACTTCACTGTAGTGATGAATGAACGGTTTTAAAAACATAGACAGTGGAGGAGATTGGAGAGCAGGAGCAGGAAGGATACTATAAGCTCACATCATAACACAGGTAATAATGATGGCAGAAACACACGGGTCGAAGCCTCGCCAACAGCAGGAGAGAGAGAGAATGGAGGCGGAGGATGTGTGTGTGGTGGGCGAGAGACACTGACAGATTGATTGGCCAGTGATTTTTGTCATTCTCTAACCCCGTGGCCCTGTGACAGCGGCTGCATTGTCTCGGCCCGCTATCGCTTTCCGCTGTCTCGGACTCCCATTATAAAGCATTTGGGCTTCATTACAGTGAATTGCGTAAACGAGTTACAGGTGTGGGGGGGGGGGCAATTTGCATCCCTGATGCACCACCAGAAGCCTCACTAAAATGGAAAACATTGATGCACCTGATTGTCTTCAATTTGCCTCGGAAAAAAACATCCATTCACGTAGGAAACACAATACTCATTATGAGATTTTTGATGCCACAATCCACAAGCAAACTCTGTGCAAGGAAAACAACCGTCCGCAATTTGAATGTGAATACTCAATCGTTCCTGGTAGAATTTAATTAATTTTCCTCTCAAAAGATGGAGAAATATATGTGGCGTGTGGTAAACAAAAGGCCTCGCTTATGGAAATGAGATTCTTCTTACATATCCAATTCAATCATATTTGTTGTATTGTTCTGTTTACACCTCAATATTCAAGCAGACGCTTTGCAATCTTCAAGAGTTTTGAATCGTATTGTGAAACAGTTTTTTAAGTTTTCACGAAAGCCGAGCTATTCCCTTTGGACGAATTCATGAAAGCATTACAGATCCCAGGCTCAGTCTACAGCTATTAGAATGTCAGCTAGAAGTTTCATTTGCATGTCTCTCGGTGGGTTTCATGGTCTCTCTAGGTGTCTGAAGCACCAACACACATGCAACCTTAATGCATATGATTATACAAACCAAACCTTCTGCTCAATGGTCTTGACAAACTGGCCGGTGTTTGCTTCATGTGTTCTGTGTCCATTGCTTTCGAAAGACCCTGACTGCATCATCGCCTGTTGTTAGAATTAACCGTGCAATTTAATGCACACAAATTACCTTATACTATATGTACAGGGTATTTGATGAGTAAAGGTAAGGTTTGGGGAGTTTTGGGGACGAAATCCAGTTATTTTGTTTGTAATTACACAGGTGGGAATTTGTGTGGGAGGATTTTGCAGTCGGGTTCAAGTTGTTCAAGTTATTCATGCAAATGCATCGGGACAGCAACAGAAAGCTGCTTGGTGACTTCTGTGCGACTGCATCACTACACTATTCACAAGAGACAACGGATCTTTTTTGCTTGTGAAATGTTGCTAATGTGACCGTAAGTAGTTGCGCTATGTGTTTTTGCAAAAACAATTTGTGAGTAAAGTAATGTTTCCATCACATGTGTCTAGGAGAACAAAATCACCACTTCCAAGGAAATGGATATAATTGCCACTGGGAAATTCACTGTGGCGCTTTTATTAAATATAATAAATTAGTTGCAGTTTAGAGCCCACATACATTTTGATGTCTGGTTTTGGTATTTTAGGCCAGAGCAATGTTCTTATTTTAGCAATTTTTTTTGTCACATAATATTCCTTTTTTTAATGTATCTAGCATTTATGTGACAACAGTGTATCGTAATTTGTTCATCTTACCAAAAAATCCCCCTCAAGTGCAGCCTATACATTTTTTTAAGTGCTTTTTGGATATTTTATGAACATTTTAGGGTTTCCTTTCAGCATTTTATTATCAAGTTTATATTCTGCTGTAAAGCAGCTGTAGCAAGACAGTATGTTGTGATTCAGCTCGAGTCAGTTCAATGTTGATTCAGTCCAGTTTAATAATGGTGTCGATGTTGCAAACTTCAGTAAGTTTGATTCCGCTATAACGCAGAATACTATAGTTTCATATTTCAAGTTTTGTTCTTATACAATAATGTCAGTGCATTCGAATCAGTGATATTGCTGGATTTTATGCGAAGCATTAAAATGTGCTTTAATATAATGTGAATGTAAATCCAACTGTACACATTTTGGCCATTAATGTTGATCGTTTACTTTGTGATAACCATGTAAGGAAAAGCTTAGCGTGATTTTGACAAGTACAACATGTTTCTGGATCAATATTCTCATTGGTCTGAGAACAACAACCAATCTAGGTTGATTATGGCTTGAATCCTTCCCTTTGGATGTTAGGGGTAGTTTATCATGTATATTGAGGTTAGTGATTGGTTAGGGTTAGGACAATGCTGTTGAAGAATATGTCTTTTATGTAAAATGTTTTGATCTATATCAATTTAGCACATTGATTCCCAGAAACTGAGACTCTGAGACTCAAGTTACAAATGTGGCACTTGGTTAATCCAGCGATCTTATAATTCTCAATTCTTAAGCACTTGCATTCTTTGAGTGAATCTATTTTTGCATTGCACTGTAATGTACAGTGTAGATTAACTTAACCCGGCATTAGTGAAATCGATCCGATCCCTTCAGAGAAGTGCAGGGTTCTCAAAGTGCCTGCACCAACTGCAATAACATCTACATGTATCATTATCTTGCTCAGCACACCCAGCCTAAAAAAAGTTTGTTAAGAGCGATGGAGGGCTTTGGCTGCCGTTCTCTCGTTAAGGATGTACCCGTTTGGTTTGTCCTGTATTATTGTGGTTAAGATAGTTTGACGGGCTAATGCTGCCGATGCTCCTTTAAAGTGTCTCAGAGTCTTTCCACTCGCTGCACAAGCTTTATTGATTGCCTGAATCCCAGTAATTAGAAGGGAAGAGGCCTCCGGTACATCAGTGATGGAGAGAGCTTTGATTACTATTCATCCAGGCATTTGGTTCATGGAAACATTGAAACTGGTCATTTAGAATTACCTTTTTTTTGCTTGGCTAAAAGATCTTTTCTGATACCATTCCTTATGGTAATTTCTACACTGTGAATATTTTTTTTTAAATTGTATTTTCCAGTTTGAGGACCTTTTGAGTCACAAATACAAAGAAATGCGAATTACTTATAACTACATTAAAAACCAATGTTAGACGAACAGAATTTCCCCAAAGGATGTCCGAACTAGTCAAACACAGCTGTCTGAACAAAGGGTTTTAGATTTTAGTAGAGTAATATTGCTGAAATGTTAAGGGTTTGGGAGTTTTATCTAAGGATTATCAAGTCAAGTCAAGTGTATTTATATAGCGCTTTTATATAAATTGCATCAAAGCAGCTTCACAGTATTAATCAAATAACAAAACAATGTTTGTTTCTTAGTGGAAAAACATCCACGTTTGGTAGGGCTGATCAATGGTATTAATGCTTGGTTAATTAATTTTAAAATCCCCAACTGAGCAAGCCAAAGGCAACAGTGGCAAGGAGCCGAAAAACTCCATCAAGTGACCTACTGGTGTCCTAAAACTCCATCAGGTGACCTACTGGTGTCCTAAAACTCCATCAGGTGACCTACTGGTGTCCTAAAACTCCATCAAGTGACCTACTGGTGTCCTAAAACTCCATCAGGTGACCTACTGGTGTCCTAAAACTCCATCAGGTGACTTAATGGAATGAAAAAAAAAACCTTGGGAGAACCCAGGCTCAGTCGGGGGCCAGTTCTCCTCTGGCGTTTATGAACTAGAGGCCGGATTTATAGTAACTGTAATTTGATACAGAATTTTGTTTTATTTTATCACTTCGGGGTGGGTATGCGAACCGGAATCTGGTTTTATCTGTAGAGTGGGAAAGGGATCCTCCATAGGGAGAGGCTAGTTGGCACTTCAGCACTGCGTTGTCATCGGGTCCAGGCAAAGCTCCTAGTCAGATCTGGATACGGCCTGGATCCGGCAGGCTACGGGAAAACCTCGGGATAAACAAAGACACTAAAATTAGCGTAGATGCCATTCTTCTTATGATGATGTAACGAGTACATCAGGATTTAAGGGAAGTGTTCCCAGTTCCGGCTGACCTAATCTATGCAGCCTAACATTGAATTATAGAAGTCTATAATATATTATGTGTATGCTAGGTCAAAGAGATGTGTTTTTAGTCTAGCTTTGAACTGACAGAGTGTGTCTGCTTCCCGGACAATGGTAGGAAGACTGTTCCAAAGTTTTGGTGCTAAATAGGAAAAGGATCTACCGCCAGCAGTCGATTTTGATATTCTAGGTATTATCAACTGGCCCGAATTTTGAAATCGCAATAGACGTGAAGGACTATAATGCGTTAAGAGCTCGCTCAAGTACTGCGGAGCTAAACCATTTAGTGCTTTGTAAGTAATCAACAATATTTTAAAATTTATACGATGTTTAATAGGCAGCCAATGCAGTGTTGACAGAACCGGGCTAATATGGTCATATTTCCTGGTTCTAGTAAGAACTCGAGCTGCAGCGTTTTGGACCAGCAGTAGTTTATTTATTAAGCGTGCAGGGCAACCACCCAGTAGAGCATTACAATAACCTAGTCTTGATGTCATGAAAGCATGAACTAATTGTTCCGCATTTGTTAATGAGAGCATATGTCGTAATTTAGATATATTTTTAAGATGGAAAAATGCGGTTTTACAGATACTAGACACGTGACTTTCAAATGAAAGATTGCTATCAAAGAGCACACCCAGGTTCCTAACCGACGACGAAGACTTAATTGAGCATTATTAATAGATTATCATTTTATCATTATTTGTTGTGGTCTAATGTTAAGAGGTCATCTTTTTACATTGGTTGATTGTTCTTAAGATTTATGTGTCTATATCCCAAATAGCATAGTTCACTTCACATAAGAATATGACTAATGATTGATACATTTTTTGTTACCAATAGAAAATTTGCTGAACAGGAAATCTGTAGTTGCTTGGATAAATAAAATATTGATTTATTGCAGCATTTAGTGAACAAACGGTTTAAAACTGTCAAAACAAAGTAGTCTTCCTTGGGACAATTTCAAGACAATAGTTTGATCGATAGATCCTAAAAATCTGAATGCATCGTTAAGTTTCCCCAACAATTAATTTTTTACAGTGTGTAGACTTGCAAAATCATCCATACATAAACAAATGCAACTAACAAATAATAATAAGTAATAATATACATAAATGTCATTGAACAACAAAAATAAAGAAATAAAAAACCCACAAGTTACATTTTAAATACTGAATCCAACCAGTCATTTAAATCACTTTTTCTTGTGTTAAAAGTTTCTCGTTATTACTTTAAGTGCTATGACTCCAGGATTCTTTACAAATATAAGTCACTGTTATTTTGACATTACAGTATATACACCCACAACTATATTCTGTGGTTATAGTATTGTGTTCGACTTTAATAGTATACTACAGATGAATTGTAATAATTTTGGCGTATAATTACCCAGGTATTTGCTTGAAACCTCCACTGGGCAATGGAAAAGTGATCTCTCTGTGCTAAAAACTCCTTCTAAAAACCTCACATCTTATCCGTTTACCCCTCAGAGGAGGTTTCCTCATACCACAGCACACGCTGCAGGGCATTTGTCATCTCCCTGGGCCTGGGTCACCTTACAGGAGATGCTTTCAGGGCGTTCTGGCAGAAAGAGTACAGTAATCCCTATCCCAGCACATATCATCCTTACCTGGAGCCCGACCAGACCAAATCCGATCGATATTGCTCTGCCAAGGCGAGACCTTTAGAGGGGGCCAATGGAAAAGATGCTGTTATAATATGCATTGTATTATATTTACGGTATTACAGACGTTATATTAACAAACCCAGCTTGTACGAGAAGAATGTGAGTGGGTTGAATAGATTTTTATGTGCCTGTGGAAAAAGCAGGAAGAGGATGGATATTTGAGTGGCTGTAATTAGCTTGGAGTTGCAAGGATTAATGGCTTTCAGCAAAAACTGACCAACAGCCCCTGGCGCCGTGCTGTCTCTAGTGATTTTCAGTGTTTTTCTTTTCCAGCCTTCTATAAGGCAGCACGCTTGCATCCCTCAACTCTACAATGCCATATTGTCTCTGCTGCTCCTCTTTTATTGCTTCTCTTTGCATTTGTCACTTATAATCCCTCCTCAAGTACGGTGAATAAATAGGGTCAATTTTGATTGCATCTCGTCTTGAAGTGTGCCTGTGCCATTAAACCGAGTGTGCTTTTATTAACATAATTAGCTATTAACATTAACTACTAGATTTTCATCAAACTGCTTCCTAAAACACTAGTATGCAGTTTTTGCAATACTAGTGACACAGCGGAATTACAAAAATAATACATATTTTGCAAACGGCCCTTTCGCACGCCGTCAAACATCACAAACAGGGGTTTACGGGTGCTTGCGAAGTCTCAACAACTAAATTAGGCTACTTTCAATAAAAGATCCAACATATTATGAATTATTTTAGCTGTGTCGCTTTGTGTCATGAGTAAGTAATTGAATAGACTAACACTCGAACGCGAGCAACTCGTTTATAATAACACATCCAACGTATCTCCACCAAGTGCATTTTTTGACACGCGCCACAGTTATTTGAGGCCGTCTACATTGGACATGTCAAAGTAAACAATATAAACTGGACATTTGTCTTTCTGAACGGATGCATGATGATGCTGTAAGGTATGTAAGCGTCCATTCTAGCACATATTCCCTTTTTGACGTTTCACTATTGGTCCCAGACCAGCTGAACACCCCCTGTAGCCACGCCCCCAAACTCTCGCTATTGGTTGAGCTGGAAAGAGATTGACGGACCGCTCTGAAAGCTTTGATGGTGTCTGGGATGCTCCATGTTTACACTTTTGGGGAAGATTAACCCATGAATGGCATACTAATAGTCAATAAACAATAAACTGGTGAAGAGAATGTATTTCATCATAAAAATCTTGCATACTTCACCTTTAAAAAGAATGGTTGTTGATGAAGTATTCATGCAAATTCCTACTCTAGCACCCCTTGTGGGAGTGCTGAGAATGCCATGCATCCATTTGCACTTTTCAGACTGATTTCAGATTGCAAAAAAATCAAAGCTCTGTGTTCATGTTCGTCAGTCAGTTCCAGGCCATGTAAAGAGTGCTACAGAAACTTGAAGGCTGATGTACTCCAGCTGCACCTTTCTGTTTTACTTTCAACTTGAGATGGAGTTAAACATGTCCGGCACCTGATCCCATGGGCCTTGCATGGGGAAAAAGAGCCTTCGTTTGCACCTTTCTAATTAGTAAGGAGCCAATTTGCTGAGAGGATGTTGGTGATCGGCTTAGCCTGTATTCCTGTTTTTTTCCTCTTATCCCCTGTTTGTGCTGCTGCTAAAGAAACGACTTCAGAAATTGGTGCTGATGAAACCATAATATGTAAAATGTAGAGATGTCTAAGTCAGCACCGCCTATTCCTAGAGAAATAATTGTTACATTTTTAAGAGTCCTGTTTTGCTTGGCAAATAAAAAGAATGTAGCCAGACAATAATGGTTTGCAGAAATACTGTACGGTTGCGTCAGCAATCAGCATTCGGTAAGCAATACGGTTAGCTCCTATTTCCAACATCTGCCTTTCAGCCAGCCAGGCAGGACTAAAATAATATTCACAATCCAAGCTGATGACATTGCATGATGTGTCTACCTCCAGCATCAGATTATAGTCATCCTCATAATTACCTCTTGAGTTATTTACATGCTACTGCATTTACATGAACATGACACTATTGAAATATGCTGAAATAAGCAATCAGTGGAGATAAATACATTGTTTAACATCTGAGGTGTCAATCTTAATTGACCAGCATCTTTGAGCAAATATTATAGTTTTTGATTACAAATCCATTATGGAGTATTACTGCAATACAAACCGCAAACACACCATTGTATGTTTGCTCTTCTGATCAGAGGCAACCATTCTTTCCAAAAGTAAACAGTTTGAGGAAAGACATTTTTGACAAGTCCTTCAATGCCTTAAAGCCTTCTAATCTTGATATGTTTGCTCTAAACCCTTGCTGTCTACTCCCTATATAGGCAGCTGCCTCTTCTAAAGGCCAAACTATACTTCGGATTTTACGTGTATACTATAGTATGCATTAGTGTGTTTGTATATAAAGTGGCGGAAAAAAAAAGTTGGGTGCCTTTAGCGTCAGTTAGATGACGCTTCCGTTATGGGTAGGTTTAGGTATGGGGTATAGGCGCGTCTCATGTTGACGCCAAAGGGTGCCATGTGCGTCGGATGTAGACGCATGGTCAAAAGCATCAGTTACATGATGCCCGAGGATGAGTGTCATCTAACTGACGCTAAAGGCACCCTTTAGCGTCAGTTAGTTGACGCATGGTCAAAAGTCTCAATTAAATGACGCCTTGGGATGAGAACAGGCTGATATAAATCAACAATAAGCTACTGGAGACGCAACAACAATGTGGATAAACACTTGTGAGGGAGTTCAGAGATAAATGCCACTAGTTTAAATACAATATTCATATTCTGGAGTGAAATCACACTGGACAAGAATGAAACTTTCTAGCATGCATGTGTCAAACGCCTGTTCGCAGAGTTATCGAATGAAGTATACTACAGAAGACTGGGCGTTCGGCATTTGTGTCAAAACTTAAGTATACTTTGGGCTCAATGCTTTACGACTATCATTTAAGCTTATTATTGTTTTTTATTTGTTATTTGTTAATCTTATTCTTTCACTTATTCACTTATTCAATGCATTCTGGCATAATTTTGCTGCCTACTTTTAGGAATTGCTTTGTTTCTGGAGTGCTAAATGATGCTGTGGGCAGCTATTTAGAGTTTGAAATAGAAATATTGTGCTAGTTTTTCAGATTTACAAAGGCTTCACGGTGAATAAATGTTTGCATCACATGTTTTGTTTTAAATGTGTATGTAAGATGGCTGTTTCACGCTCTCTCAGTCTAGCGTATAACATGCTTAGGGATTTTTAATATCATCTCCTAGCAATGCAGTGGTTGGAAATCATTGTTTACAGGTTTGCTTTACTGGTTAGGGTGACCGCTATTATTGCTTTACATACGACTTGGAAAATGGAAACAGACTGCATGCATTTGGTCGCCGGCCCAGTCCTACGCAGTCGGCATGATTGACCCATTCGATAATTGAGGAACACGCATTAAAGTATGCATCGCATCTGATTGCCCTCTCCATTGTTTATGTGAGATAGCTATCATAGACTTTACTAGGTGAAAAAAACAATCCCGCCCCACTGGTCCCCATCTCAAGACCTGTCAGCGTCAGACCCGTATAACTGTACGCTGCTGTCTTGACACTGAAGACTCGACAGCTTGCTGGCGATTATTGATTGGGTGGAAACCCCACAGCAGTATTAAACATTTATGCCGGTGAATGCTGACACTTGGCTTCTCAGGGGGGTTGGCGGTGCACAACTTGCGGTGCAAGCACGGGATATCCGGTGTCAAAGCAAATCTGAAAAGATTGGTCATAATTTTATGCAACACCTGTTGTCAGATGCGGTTAGCTGAAATATTCAAGTCAAAACAACTGAATATGCTGCCTGTGGTTCAAGGAAATCAAAAAATCTGCTACGATAATCTGACAGTAATAACAATTTTTTTAAAACGATTATTAATTGGGAGGTGAGATTTTATCCCCTTAAAAAAGGTCAAGTGAAACATTTAACGAGCAATTAGGGGGGGGAGGAAATGCCATCTGGCAATCGGCAACTATAAAATAAATTGGCATAAATAATTAAGGGGAATAACAGGAAAGAGAAGGGAAGAAAGCTCTGGGTGGATTGCTCTGCTAATGTCAAACTCTCTCGCTCTCACCAGTGTTCAGAGTCATTCATTACTGAGAGAGGCTCTGCCACTAATGTGTGTGATGGCTCCCACTGAGAGCCCGAGATCCCAGGAGCCTCTCACAGAGCAAGTGTAACTGGAAGCCAATCATCACTTACTCCTTTCTTTTTCTCTTTCGCTCTTTTGTGCTCTCTGTTATCCGAGGCATTAGTCAAGCATTGTATTATGATTCAGTGATTTGACCATGTGCTCATGGCTTATGGTAATCACATGATTATTAAGAGTGTCCAAGAGAGAAAAGGGAATACCTTTAAAGGTCTAGTTTAAAATGTGTCTGAAATGGATTCATGTTGGTATCAAATGAGTTTAAAAGGCTTTGTAAATGTTTTTCAAGAAAGATTTCAATGTAATAACTCTAAAAATGTCATGTGGTGTTACCATCATCTTATATTTCTTTACCATATATCTTAAATATATTCATAAGTATCATTAAGTTTTCAGGGATCTGCACCACATGACATTTTACAACCTGAACTATGTCATAAAAAAGCTATTGTTCGATATTTTAAGAGACTGATTGACTTTGACACACAGACATGAGTACCCAGTCTTCATATATGTTTGCTTACTTCAATTACATTTCTGCTTATTAATTTAAAGACAAATGCTATAATACTGTTCATATACTGTCAGCATTCCATAAATATCCATTTATATCATTCAAACAAGTTTTTGAATCCCTAATAGACATTTATTCCACAAACCTTGCAAGTTTTGGGGGAACTGCACCACATGACATTTTACAGCCTGAGCTGATCTTGCCAGCTCATAACAAAAGCCAAATTGTTCGATATTTTAAGAGATTGACCTGATTGGCCTTGAAACACGCATTTATGAGTATTGGTCAACGATATATATATCGGCAAGCCTGACATATCAGCCGATGTTTGTCGATATTTGTTCATTTTCAGCATCAGCAGTCATTTTTCTGTTTGGCTGATGAGAGTCAGAAGCGGGACTTTTCTTTGTTTTCATTAGGTTACTGACTTGATAGTTCTGTCTAATAATTGAAAGGCAAATGGTATAATACTATATTAATGAGGCTTTTTTATATTATGATATCAAGAATTGTCTTTTTGGTGGAGGGACAGGCAGGGTGAACAGAGAGTAATGGAATTTGAAGTTAACAACAGGCGGATTTGTCACCAATTGCCGTCCATTGGTAGCTATTAAGTGGCACGGCACATGATACATTTAGTCAGGGCTGATGACGTGCCGGTGTGTCTGATGAAAAACTCAGCTAGTTCTCAAAATGAGCCATCAGCAGGGGAAATACTCCACGGAGCCTCCACCTTCTGCACTTCACAAAGGCTGAGCTCTCTCAGGCCCCCCAGATGAAACAAATGAAAACACAGTCACGATTTCTCCACTACACCCTGTGTCGACAATTAATTACAGAGCTCTAGCCCAGTGAAGTGAAGACTAGCCCACTCGCTGCGACAGTCACCCAGCATCTGATTTAGCTTGCAGACCTGTAGAGGCACTTGTACACAATGTTATTAAAATATTTATAATTCATGAAAAGTTAATGAAAAGGGCTTCAATGGAAAATTTGAATATTTCTATATATAGATTTAAAGTTTGTTCTCTAGTAATTTATGTCAAAACATTGATATGATTAATGGAAGGGTATGCATTTATTTTTCTATATCATTTACTGTTCATTAAGGGCTTGATTTTGTGGCAGCATTAAAATGTATCTTCCATTTTGATTGATGGCCCTAATTATTATAATATTTAGACAATTAATTATACATCTGAGAACCCCTCATTAAGCAACTATTGAAAATTACATGCTTTCATATACTGTACTACCAAAATATCTTGGTGATTGATGGATAGCACTGCATTATGGGAACAAAGCTCAAAGCAGAAACATTATATACGACAGTGGAAGAAAGGTACCTCATAGATGTATGCAGTGCAGTGGATATCCATGTTTATGTGTGTGTTTCCATTAGGACTGCCACAAGCCCTGGTGCTGTAATGAGGAGGCAGAGCATGGAGAGCTTGCTGGATTAAAGACTGGCAGGCGACTGTGACCCCGCTCGTGTTTGCAGCCATTCAGTAATACGTTTCACTCAGTGACTGAGGGAATTCAATCAGATCCAGAAGAAAGCGCAAAGACTCCACTGCCCTTTCTGACCCGCACACACACCCTTGTGTTGTTGCATATTCACTGACGCCCATGGGATATTCCCACTTGAGTTGTTCACACAAGTCTACATGGTTGGTAAAACAGCAGATGACTGCAGCTAGACATTAAGGGCCAGATTTCATAACAGCTGTCGCCAGCACAAACCCTCTTCGTGTTAAAAAACTACTGTCAGGATTTACTAAAGACAATCAGTGAAATATTAACTCTGAAAAGGCGAGGACAGTGTTTTTTTTGTGGCTGACCTTAATGCATTTGCATTTGTAGGAGTTTCCCTTTCAGACTCAAAATGTATGGGAGGAGAGTATTTAAATGAATCACGCAAGGTTTGCACTAGTCAATTTAATGGTGTTTGCGCCATTTTTTTATTGCCCAAAAAACCTGAAAATCAGGTCTTAAACCTGAAAAATTTGCGCTGCTCTTGGTAGATTGTGTTTGTCTTTATGGAAATGATCCAGCTCCGTCTGTCTTATTTAATTTGTGTGTTGTCAGTAGATCACAAGCAGAAATTTCTACTCCCATTGGCGCTTTTTTGGAATTGTGCTCTCACGCTAATTTGCCCTTTTTACTAAATCTGGCTCTAAAACTGGTGTATTTTTTTAACATGCAATCACAACGGCAAGTAAGCCTATTATTGACCCCGTAAAGTGTAAACACTATGGCACTATCAAAACATTGCTCTTTTTGTTTGAGAACTCTGACATAGCAACAGTATAACCAATTGTGTGAGTTTGGGGTGGGGCTCTCTCTTTGGCCGACCAATGGCAGGTGTCTGGGCAAACCTGTTTGGAAACGTTCGCTGTTTTTGCTGTTTTATTTGGCAACAGTATTGGAGCAGAAATAACACACTTACCTTTTTCAAGCTAAAATGAAGAGCAAACTATATAGACGTAATTCCGAACAAAATCAGGTCAATACAACATTTATATTGGAGTTTCTTCCGGGAGTTTAAAACAGCTTGCCAAAGTGAATTTTCTGTAAAAGATTTTTAGACGCCTTCGAACTACCATTAGTGGTAATAACAGAGGCTCCGCCTTCTTTGACATGGAAATCTTCTCCAGTTCATTTCTTCTGTTCAGTTCGTCAAGGTCAGACACGAGTACAAAATGAACACACTGGAGAGACGCTTTATAGTAGAAGTTGAAGTTTTAATTCTTTTCATCTAAACTCTTCCAGCAGCGTGAGTGACATCATGATGTTCACTCACATAATTTCAAACTCCTTTTTGCCCCTAAGCAAAGAGCAAAAAAATTACTTTGTCGTGAGTATATTGGGGCCTTAAGTAAGCCCTTAATAGGTTAATGCCCCTGTAAAATGTAAACACTGTGATGTGTTCAAAACATTGCTGTTTGTTTGAGAACCTTGTTACCTGGCAACAGCTCAGTAATGGTAGGTGTCTTTGAAAACAATAGGTGTGTTCCACTTGGAAGAGGCGCTGTGCATTACTACTCCACTACAGATGTTAAAACAAAATAGCAAAAAAAGAGATCGTTTCCAAACATATTTTAGGATAGGTGTATTTGACTTGAAGAGGTGCTGCATGGAGCGATCGGTGTATGACATCAAAGTACGGTGAGAGCGGTTAGAGAGCAGACGGCTCTGTATTCTTCCGAATCGCTCGTGCGGTTCTTTGATGTCATACACCGATCGCTCCATGCAGCACCTCTTCAAGTCAAACACACCTATCCTAAAATATGTTTGGAAACTATCTCTTTTTTTGCTATTTTGTTTTAACGACTGTAGTGGAGTAGAAATAACACACTTCACTGTTAAGGTCTTTAGCACCTTTAGGTTTCCAATTTGAATCAGTCTGACCCAAACTTAGCCTCAGAGATAGAAATCGACATTTGCTCTAGAAATATGTCCTCATGAAAATTTAAAATCCATATCAAGGCTTTCAATCCTGAATCTACCAAGGAGACCCTGGAAATCTACTGGCAAATGTTTACCAAGGAATGTTTGCATTTTAAAAAACATATTTCAGGTGTAGTTTTTATAATATAATTATTATATTCAGATATAGTAAATAGCTATTTGTATGTTGCTTATGCTTTGCTAATACACTTCATATTGTTAGTGTTTTTTACGCTAATGTGCCAAAACATACCATGGTATTACATTGGTTTTCTGGATATGGTAGTATTCTCTGTACCTCAGTACCTTAGAAGCATGTACAGTATATGCCATTTATATATATATCTTGACTATAAGGTATTCAGTCAGTACTATGCTATTATTATCACTGTCTGAAACCAATACTCACATTCTTTGTTTCTTAAAATAGCCTCAGCCTGAAACATGCCTTCAAATCCCCACATGATCAATATCTGGTCTAGCTCTACAGATATCTCTTTAACTCTGAAAGGAGTAGGAGATTACATCGTTCATATATTTTATGTCTTTGGTTCTTTGGGCCCTGCTGGAGAATTGGTCCATAAAGGTAAATCCATGAAAATCTGGCCTCCCCGAGAGCAGATTCATAGTAACTTATTCATTACACTGTTGCTTGAACTGGATCGATACAGGAAGCCAAACAGCAATTTAGCCCCCCGCTCAGCAAACAAGTTCACTGACAAATGTTTCATAGGCCTTCTATCTTATACTTATCATATTATATGCGTACGTACCTCTTCCTCAAGAAGGAGGGTGTTGTGCTATGGCCATTACTTATGTCATCCATAATCCTGTTCACACTGACAGTAATGAAATTTCTTACGCTCGCTATATTGTTAGTTGCTACTAGACACTTGTCTGCATTATCCAACTGTATCGCTTGGTGAATCCCATTGGTGGTCATTTACATAAAGATAGAGCTTGTATCAGCAACAGCTGCTGTAACTCTTGACACCAGAAATTGTCAACTCTCGTGGAAAGTTGACATCCAATTGTTTTTATGTTGCAAATCGTTGTCAATATCAACGCCTTTTAAAGCAATAGTTCACCCAAAAATTTTAATTATGTTGTCGTTCCAAACTAGTACATTGTGACTCACTTTAAAGGGATTGTTCACCCAAATTTTTTTTATGAGTTTCTTTCTTCTGTTGAACACAAAAGAAGATATTTTAAAGAATGTTGGTAACCAGACAGTTGAAGGCACCTATTGACTTCCATAGTAGGAAAAAAATATATTATGGAAGTCAATGGGTGCCATCAACTGTCTGGTTACCAACATTCTTTAAAATATCTTATTTTGCATAAATGATGGCAGAATTTTCATTTTTGGGTGAACTATTACTTTTAAGACTATTATAAAGTGTCCAAGTGTGTAAGATTGGCTTGCTGATCATATTCTAAGTGCTTCAAACAATAATATTAAACAATTTTATAAGTACATTTGTGGTGGCCGCCATTGTACGCTAGTCCTTTTTAGTTCAGTCAGTTCACTTGCGGGACGTATTTGCAATGCCTTCAGCCTATTATCCAGGCATGCAAGACCAACTCCTACTTGACCAACTATCTATTTGAAAGGGGATATTTCTTATTATCAGATAGTGTTTAAAAAGTTAATATTTCTGGTTGGATTCCTAAGTGCGCATCTCAAGATATTGTCTGTTTTAAATGGCATTTGGAGCTTTTAAAAGCAATTGCAGTGATGACTTTACCAATTGACGATTGGCTCTTGTATGTACTCTCTGCATGTTGCGTTTTCTCATATTCATATTAATATGTGTGAACCGACTTATATACTATTCAGTGCTGCACACTCCAGTACAGTAGATGACGGATATGTTTCGTTTCTTCTGATTTTTACATGGGCGTTTGCAAACCAATCTGAAAGCTGCATTTTCGCCACCTACTGGACTGGAGTGCAAAGCGCTCAGTTTGCACACAATTTTACAGTCATTTTGGTTTGAAAGATAATAGGGGTAAGTGAAGGGTAAGGGTAGTTCATGAACCAAGAAGGTTTGATTCGAAGGCTACATATGACAAGGAATTCAGTTTTATTTCTTAAGAGCATGAAACCTATCATATACCCGGTGCAATGCAGCCCCAGGCGCGACGCGAGTGTTTTTTGCTAGTTTCAGCCGGACACAGTTTTCATTTTCACGTCCTGTGCCACGGTGTTTAAATAGCAAATGCATGTGCGCCTCTGGGCTACTGGTCTGAAAACGAGGTGTGTTCAGGCGCATTGTTGGACCGTTGCTATTTTGAGGAAACTGAAATAGACTGAGCCATTGACCAACTGAAACCTGGTCTAAAGTCAATGGCGCAATATTTGTTTTTGTTATTTAAAGAGCATGTTAGTAATATAAGCCTATAGGCGGGTGCACAACGCGAGTACACTTTGTCAAGTAGATGGTCTGCGCTTTAACCTCGCGCATGAGCAGATGCTAGAGAAGCGTTCAGTTTTTCCGCTTGCAAATTCCTCATGCAAATAGTGAATCCGCCATGGCGCGAGCGCAACTGGCTTTTAAAGGGAATTGGAGATGAGACTCTGATTGTTTTATTGCACGTTACGCCCAAAACACACCCATTACTCATGAAGAGAATAGGGACAACCCTTTTAGACCATGCGCCGGGAGCGCCGACCATTTTTCCTGTCGTTAAACTAGCAAAAGTGGATTCGGACATTCGCTAAGTGCACTTGCACCATGCGCTTTAGACCATGTGCTTAGATCGTTAAAATAGGGCCCTAAGTCTTCGAGACCATGTCATGGTGAAGCTCTAAAGGCATGTTGATATGACTAGGCCTGCCAACACTATTCCATGATAGACACAACTGCATGGATGGCCACACAGTGCTAACGTTCACGATTCACTGAAAAGACTTCTCAGCGCTCGCTGGCTAAGCAGATGGTGAGTGGGCGAATGTCATACTCAATGGATTTGCTTCATATCGACAAAGAATTGATAGTCTTTCGGTGTGCAGCCGAGTGTAACGTTGTCACGCCATTGTGGCCATGATTAGAGCAAATACTGCTGGCTCTCCACTTGTACCCATCTGGGACCAAATGGGCTTGTGCTAACGTGACCCATACAGCTGTGCTGGATCTGCGTGTATATATCCATGTTAATGCTTCCCTCAGGCCTTCAGTGAAGTCCATTTCGTCCTTGCATTTCCTTCAGCTGGTAAATAAATCCTTTGTTCTTCTATTGCTTGGTTCTTCTTGTCATAATTATTTATGATACAGCACAGTTGTTACCCGTAAGTCTGTCATTTTGCTTACTACCTGGACCAGTAGTGGCTGCTGCACAGCGACAAATCACTTGGGCAATTACTTTTTCGGCAAAGGGGATTGTAGAAACATTTTTAAAATAATGCTGTGTGGTTTCTTCGGTTTACATTTCCTTTTGACTTTGATGTCTTGTCCACTTTTCTGTTTACTTTGACTGAATGAAGAGTCTGTCTAGCCAACATGTAAAGCAACTGACACAAAGCTTGGTTGTTTTTACATCCTGTTAAGGTCAGGTTGCAGTACAGAAGATTTAGCAAATATATATGAATGCTTATATGTAATCATAAAGTATGTCTACCCAAAATCCTGATTATTTCCACAATGTAACTTAAAAAAGGAAAAATACAATTCTGTGTCTTAAATGAAAGTCAAGTAAAGTTCATTGACGGCTCCCATGTGTGAACTGTCCTTTGGTATTTTTTTTATATAAAAAAATGCAATTTAAATAATGCATTTAAAAATTAGTTATCGATGAATTACAGTATATGTTGTTACATTATCTAAAATTGTAAACATTAATTACAAAGTCAGTCTATAAATATATAGGTATTTATTATTTAATTATTTCAACATTTCAAACATGGATTAACATGGATTAAATACATTTTAAAACGTTTAAATCTGTGGTCATTGTTTTTGTTTGTTTTGTTTTACTGTTTATACTATGTCTATTTAGTTGTCAATATGAAAATGTATTTATTTACTGGCATTTTTATTTTTGAAATAATATACTGATAACTGATTTCTTCCTTGTATTTTTCCTAGTCCTGTATAGTTTACTTTTTTTTTTTTAGTGGCTCAAATAAAACGCAAATGTTTTGCTGAGCCCCAGAAGTTGATTAAAGCCAGCCACCAGATTTTACAGTATGCATCAGATAGTCAGAGAAAAGGGTGATCCATATGATGATGACAGTATTCCCTCTTTACATTCTACTGTAAGTTAGTTTCTTTTTAGTTAGTTGCACTCCTAGTGTTATATTGCTTACTGTAAATCTCATGTGGCTTTAGGCTGAGTCTTTTCTAATTTTTGTGCAAAAAAAAAGTGTTTTGTGTTAAAAGCTCCTGAGTCTTTTAGCTTGTTCACTTTAATGCATGCTCAAACTTGACTCTGGGTCCATATTAAAAGAGCGTATTTGATATGATAGTGTCAGAAGAGCGGGCACCATAAATATGCAGAATTACACTACATTAATAATTCATTTGTTCCACAGCCTTTACTCTATTAAAGATTAAAAAGGATCATCTTGATTAAAACTTTATCTTCTATAATCAGTAGGATACAAACTGACTTTTTATCCATCTAGCTCTGTCTTACTCATTCTATCCTTGAAATATGAAGCATGAAATTGTTGCACTTTTATAATTAATCATTAATTCAGCTCCAGTGATCAAAATGTAGATGTAAAAGACTCGTGTTGGTGTTCATAGAATGGCAATAGTTCTTCTAACCCTGATTGATGAAGTGTGTAGCTTTTCATTTCTTAATCAACCATGTAAGACACATCATGGTCATATTCCAGGATGACAATGTCAAGATTCATCAGACTTAAACTGTGAAAGAATGGTTGAGAGGATCATTTCCAAACATGAATCCAGAGCTTACATTCATTGAACGTCTTTGGGATGTTCTGGAGGAGACTTTACAGAGAGCTGGACTCTTGCAGTCTCAATACAAGATCTTCACCAAAAATTGATGCACCTCTTGATGGAAATAACATCACAATATTCATTCCCATCAAGAGGTGCAAACATTGTTGGTCAACATTTTCATCCTGGAATATGGTAGCATAGGTGCACAGGAACAATCCTTTATAAAACACATAAAAATTTAGTTTACAAAGACGTGAAACTCACCGAGTGGTCTGGGGTGTTCACTGATATGCTCACACAAAAATCGCTGCAAAAGATGCTTTCCAACAGGTTTTATCGTAGTTTTTGTACAACTCCATTGACTTGTATTGGATGTTCTGTGATGTACGGTAGTACTCCGCCGCCGGAAACGGAAATGGGGTTGTTTGTATTCTTTCTGTAGTCTTATGCAGTCGCGGTATCGTAGGCTACACTATACAAGTGGTTTGCTTGCAATTGGCAAAGGTGCATTATCGCCACCAACTGGCCTGGAGTGTCTATTATTCAAGCTCTCAACGGAAGAATGTCCGGTTGTGAGGCGTTCGGAAAAATAGGTCTACAGTTTTACAACGAATGGTAAAACACCTGTAGGAAAGCATCTTTTGCAGCGATTTTTGTGTGAGCATATCAGTGAACACCCCAGACCACTCGGTGAGTTTCACGTCTTTGTAAACTAAAGTTTTATGTGTTTTATAAAGGATTGTTCCTGTGCACCTATGCTACCATTGTAGAGGTGGGGGGGTGCTACCACAGAAACTGAAAATTCTCGGGACAGCAGCATCTGTCTAAAAAACAATCTTAACCGTTCTATTTCATCAGAAACGATCTTAAAACAGGGCTTAATTGTAAAATACCGAACTTGTCCTTTAAGTATTTGCCTATTTAAAGGCTGTATAAATGATTACAGATGGTAACTTTGAAATAAATAGTGTTGTGGCACGAACATTCAGGTTCATAAATAAAGTGCATGTTAACAGCTAAACGAATCAGAATGCAACAGCATTTGAATCTCAATGCTTTGCGTACTAAGTCTCAGATGTGCCTAAACATTAAATGCTTGTGACGTTCCCTCACCAACATTAGCATTGTTTTCCATTACAGTCAGCCTGTGACAGAACTGAACATCAGCTGCATTTTGTGGCTCAGATTCACCCCTTTTCAAAAGCAGCACACATTTTATTCCTATTTTAGGCGAGCCGGCAGGTGCATTGAAGAAGCCGTACTGTCACGCTCTTCTGTTGATAGAGGTGCTTCCCCACTTTCATGACAGAGATCTTAATAATTCAGTGACTCTTTCTACGCCTGTAGACTTCCCTCTGAGCTGGAATTTTAATTTGATCTCCCCAAAGTTTTTTCTTCCCATCATCTGAGGCACTTTCCTTTTAATTAGGTTCATTATTGTCTCATGAATGCGGTCTCTTTTTTATTCGTCCCCCCTGATGTGGATGGGGAACACGTGTCGGAGCAGAGTGTAAGGTTTGTGTGTGTTTTTGTGCCAGACTGGTTGAGATGAACACCAGCAGCTCTGAGTAATTCATAAGTAGACTAGAGTGGGGTAAGATGTGCCACCCTTATAATCTAGCAAACGTGCCATTTTTGTACAGTATATTTAGAAATGTCCCATTATACACAATTTCCTGTGGTTTATAGATGCACAAAAGCAACAGTGATAAGCTTTTATTTATGATACCCCTATGTACCCCTATTATGCTATTTTAAATATTCATAATTTTGTCTCCTTTACATGCATCCATGGTATAAAACACTTGAATTGTCTCATAATCTACATTGCAGCATCACTTTCCGAGAGCCGACTCTGCTCTGATTGGTCAGATGGCCTACTCTGTTTTGATTGGTCGACCACTTACAATGTGTGTTGGAAACCAAATTGCCATTATCTTCTATTAGCTACAACTGCAGTGTTTGACGGTCAAAGTAGATATTGTTCATAATGCATACCATAGATTGGCATTATGCAAATGTGTTTCAAACCAATGCAGGTTTGAGAAGGAAGTAAGACTGGAATTACTGACGACTCGTTCCAGGCAGTTCAGAATTGCGACAATAAAGAGGCATTTTGATCTTTGAAACGTTGCAGACCTTTTAAATTCAAAAACAGCTGTATTTCACACTGCATGAAAGATGATATCCAAACTTTAACTGTCAATGTATGATACTATGTAAATGATTTGACTACAGATTAGCTGTAAATTATCCTAATAAGATTTTTTCAACATAGTAGGGTAAAGTGTTCCAGACGATTCGGGGTAAGATGTGTCAGTGGGAAATGCAGGAATACTACCAGTATTAGAATTCACAATTAAAAATACTATTAAATATTACTACTATGAATTCTATTAGGAGATGTTGAAAAATGTTTCACTACAATTTAATATTCTAACTCTAAGGGCCCTATTTTAACAATCTAAGCGCATGATCTAAAGCGCACTGCGCAAGTGCACTTAGTGCATGTCCGAAGTTTAACGACAGGAAAAATGGTCGGCGCTCCCGGCGCATGGACTAAAAGAGTTGTCCCTATTCTCTTCACGAGTAATGGGTGTGTTTTGGACGTAACGTGCAATAAACCAATCAGAGTCTCATCTCAAATTCCCTTTAAAAGACAGTTGCGCTCACGCCATGGCGGATTCACTATTTGCATGACGGAATTTAGCGTAAAAACTGAACGCTTCTCTAGCGAGTAAACGGATCTGCTCATGCGCGAGGTTTAAGACCATCTACCAGACCAGCCGGATTGCATCATATCTTTGTTCACAATAATAATCTTTTACATTGTAATCCTTTTATTTTTAATATTTGGCATGTTTGTGCACATCCCCGTGTGTTATTATAAGCAGATTAGACGCGTGTTGTGGACCCGCCTATAGGCTCATATTACTAACATGCTCTTTAAATAACAAAAAAAAATTGCGCCATTGACTTTAGACCAGGTTTCAGTTGGTCAATGGCTCAGTCAATTTCAGTTTCCTCAAAGTAGCAACGGTCCAACAATGCGCCTGAACACACCTCATTTTCAGACCAGTAGCCCAGAGGCGCACAAATGAGCGCACATGCATTTGCAATTTAAACATGTGGCACAGGACGTGAAAATGATAACTGCGTCGGGCTGAAACTAGCAAAAAATACTTGTCACGCCTGATGCTGCATTGCACCGGGTGTGTGATAGGGTATGATAAGTCTTTTTCTGGATGGTTCATGAAAATATGTACCAAAATAAGAAAGCAATTGTGCATTAAAAATAGTTGAATAGTTCTCATCTTCCTCAAAGCTCAGCTTATGTAACAGGAATGGTCTAGTTCAAGACTTTTATGAGGACTATTGTTCTCCTCTGGGAAGTGAAGTGCTGCCTGTCTGTATTTATGTAACCGTCAACCAAACATGACCTCCCGAGTATCCTTGAAATAGCCCTTATCCGGCCACACGTCTGGTTTTGTGACGCGTAGAACACAAGGTGCTCTCCGTAACCCTCCTCTTTGTCAGGTATGATTAGAAAATAAATTAGTTGTTGGATTAATACAGACAAGAGGTTTTTCTGCTGCGGGTCTGGATGCTGAAGTCTGGGACTATTAATGTAATGCAAATTGATTTCTTCAGCTCTTCAGTCCTGCCGTGCTGGTGGAGAGAAATGCTGTCATGCCTTTGATGAAAAGACAGACTATGAAAGAAACAAGAAGACATTCTTTTCATCAGAGGCCATGAAAGTCAAAAGCTAAATCCTCTTAGTGGGCAATCCTAGTTGTGGCATTGCGTTTATTGAGGGGTGACTGAAGTCGGGATGTCAGTAGTGACGATAATCCACAGTGAATAAATCTGAGCAGTTCACAATAGTTTTCTTTAGTCATAAATATATTATGACTACTGTTATGTACTGTAATTTTCTTATGCATTATACAAAGATCATCTGTAAATGTGTAGAAGACATGGAATACTTTTGGGAAACTGCCATGTCGTGTTATATTGTTCTCCATCTAATATTTTATTTTTTTAATTTACTTAAATTATTTAAAAAAATTATTTCATAACAGCATTTTGTGAAGTACTTTTTTTTATTAAATTGGTAACACTTTACAATAAGGTTCCATTTGTTAACACTAGTTAATTACATTAGTTATCATGAAATAACAGTGAAAAATACTTTTACTAAAGCATTTATTGATCTTAGTTGACGTTAATTTCAACATTTACTAATGCATTATTAAAAGTCAAAAGTTGTATCTGTTAGTTAATGAATCTGAGCTAACATTAACTAACAATGAACAGTTGTATTTTTTTAACTAACGTTAACAAAGATTCATACTAAAACATGTATATTTGTTATAGTATTTATGAATCTTTGTTACCATTAGTTATTGCATTATCTAACATTATCTAATTGGACTTAAAAGATGAATTGTTAACATTAAATTAAATACAATTATTATATTAAAAATAATTACTACATATATATATATATATATATACTCCGTTTATGACCTCATATTGATTGGGAGACTATGTGGAATACTTAAAATATACTAAAAATATTTCATATAACAGTGTTTTTTAATGAATTAGTGATGATAGAAAAGGTGATTTAAATGATGAACCATTTACGAATTATTATGTATAATTGTCACTTATGTCAGTTCGTCACCATTACTGAACCAAAAGCGCAGTGTATTCTGAGATTCTCTACAAAGGCTAAAGCTGCCTTAAATACACTTCGGGAACAAGCATTACAATCCTGCTGTACTGGCTGTTTTAGAGAGAAAAATGAAATGCTTTTTAGCCTGAAATCTTGCTGTTTTCCTGTTTTTCCCCATCATTGGGCAATTTGTTTTTATTTTAGTTTGAGTTTTTTGTTGTGTGCAGACTCATATAATGGAGAAAACTTGCACATTTGATATAACATTATCTTTTATTTTCCATGGGAAGTCACTTTGCTTGAGTGCTGGCGCTGTTAGCATGTTCACAGCTCTCCTTGGTTAAAATCATTAGCAGCCCATTGACTGGATGTTCTGTCTGCTCCTCTCCTCCTTTCTAAGAGCTTTAACCAGTAGGGAGTGTCATGTTTCATCATTTCAGCCTTACTGAAAATCATCTGATTGTCATGGGATTTTCTGTAGACGCGCTTCCATGAAGGAAACTTTACCCCTGTGTGTCTAGTTGCTCAAATATGTTACAAGTCAAGTCAAGTCACCTTCATTTATATAGTGCTTTTGACTATATAGACTTTCAAAGCAGGTTTAAAGGTGATAATAGGAAATTAAAGTAACAGAGACTGTTTGGCTGTACAGCAGCTCTAAAATTGTGGGGGAAAAAAAGTTTTCTCTGCGCAAACTTCAAAAACGCAAGCCTGTGATGGCGTGCACATGCGTATTACGTGTTTAGTCTATAGGTATGCGCGTTTGAATATAAATGTGTGCAGGCGTGTAGTATTTCTTTACAAATTGACTTCAACAAATTACTTGTCTGGCCTTTATATACTTATAATACAGAATTATTTATCGCTTCATGTGTAGCCATGTGAACAAATTATTTTTACAACGTTTTTTTCTGTACAGAGGTAAAGGGACGGGAGGGAGGCCTTCACAGGGGAGAGACTAGTTGACACTTCATGACTGCGTTGTCGTCGTGTCCAGGCGCAGGTCCTTCATCTGGTCTGTATACGGCCTGGATCCGGCAGACTATGGTAAACCTCGGGATAAACAGAGAGACTAATGTTAGTGTAGACACCATTCTTCTTATGATGTAACGAGTGCATCAGGATTTATGGGGAGTGTTCCCGGTTCCGGCTGACCTAATCTATGCAGCCTAACATTGAATTATAGAAGTTTATGATGTGTTATGTGTATGCTAGGTCAAAGACATGTATTTTTAGTCTAGATTTAAAGTGTGTTTGCTTCCCAGACAATGTTAGGAAGACTGTTCCAGAGTTTTGGTGCTAAATAGGAAAAGGATCTACCGCCTGCAGTTGATTTTGTTATTCTACGTATTATCAACTGACCAGAATTTTGAGATCGCAATAGACGTGAAGAAAAATAATGTGTTAAGAGCTCGCTCAAGTACTGCGGAGCTAAACCAAGGGTAGCATGTACAGAGTGAACAGCAATGGTCCTAGTACTGAGCCTTGTGGTGATGCCAACATAATTTTAGAGTCTATTTAAAAGAATGTTGTGGTCAATAGTATCAAATGCAGCACTAAGCATGAGTAACACTAATAGCGAGATACAACCGTGATTGGATGATATGAGCAAATCATTTGTTACTCTAATGAGAGCAGTCTCAGTACTTTGGTACGGTCTAAATCCTGACTGGAAATCCTTGCAGATATCATTTCTTTCTAAAAAAAAAAAAAAGGAACATGGTTGTGAGGATACTGCCTTTTCTAGTATCTTTGACAGGAAAACTTGATTCAAGATTGGCCTGTAATTGACTAATTCTGTTTTTTTAAAGTTGCATTTTTTTTAATAAGCAGTTTAATCAACCAGCTTAAAAGTTTTTGGTAGGTATCCTAATGACAAAGATGAATTAATGATATTGAGAAGAGGATCTATGACCTCTGGAAGCATCTCTTTCAATAGCTTAGTCCGTATAGGGTCTAACATATATGTTGTTGATTTAGATGATTTAACGAGTTTAGAAAATTCTTCCTCTCCTATAGCAATGAATGAATAAATTTTTTCCTCAGGGAGATTACAATGTAGGGAGTCTGATGCGATACTGTAGTAGACGGTTGCATAGTTATAATTTTCTCCCTAATATTATCAATCTTATTCACCTTATTCTGCTCTAAACAATGCGCGCCGCCATGACGACGACTCCGGTTGCCTACTTCCGGTTCGTAGCGATAGACCTACTACCTGTATTAGCAGCGAGAGAATGAGTTCAGGCTCCACATGTGCTGTTGTTGTTTGCTTTAACAATTCAAAGAAGATAAAAACTTTTTAGAAACTGAGTCCCTCGAGCATAAGAAGGAGAGAATGCCCATGTCCGGTTCCGTTTCAGCTACATTCAATGCCAGAGAGTAGACGTTTAGAGTGGTTAGCTGCGCTAAAACTGAAGCATCCACCAGAAAAGGCGTATGTCTGTTCGCACCATTTTGTTGAAAAACACCCCACGGATGACCATCCCAACCCGCTTCCTGACTGTCCCTGCATTCCACCTGCGCTGCTCATCTGTACATGCAAGCCCTGTCTTCCCGGTAGTAACTGCATTCTCAACCTGTAATGAGCACATTTACCTAATACGTTACCAGAGTCGGATCTATATCCATTTGCCATGTGTTTCAGATTGTGTCATCCCCACATCGTTAAACTAAATCGAAAAAAAACATTCATCAAAAGTGATCTGATCACGTTATTTTTATTAAATCACAGATAAAAACAAAACGATTTTTTTTGTCTTCATACCTTCCAAAAGATAGCTGCTGCATGACTTCACGATCTGCCTAATCCAGCAATACATGAACATCCGACAGTCTCTATCACCCCCGACTGCTGCAGTCATAGTCTGACAAAATGCCATAGTCTCTGTGCTTCAGTAAAGAAATGCGCCCGACTTTATTACTAAAGAAGTAATTGGAGGCCTCTGTGCTTTTGTAATTACGCATCTCCTCATGATCTACACCCTCCGGAAAGATCAAATAATTAATGATGTCAATATGGCTATGTAAACAAACACTTCAACCGGAAGTAGAAAACCGTTTAGTCAGTTGAACCCGCTATGAATCATGGGAAATAGAACGGGTGAAGAATAAGTGAAGAATGTCATAAAGTCATTACTGTTGTGCTGCTTGGAAACGTCTGGGGTTGAAGCTTTATTTTCTGTTAATTTAGCCACTCTTTCAAAAAAATACCTAGGGTTTTGTTTATTTTCTTCTAATAGGGTTGAAAAATAAGCAGATCTAGTAGTTTTTAAGGGTCTCCATTTTTCTGGCTGCTCTCTTAAGGGCCTGAGTGTGCTCGTTGTACCACGGCTTTGGACTATGTTCTTTAATCTTCTTTAAGCGCAAAGGAGTAACTAAAGTGCATGAAAAGAGAGCATTGAACGTTTCTGTCGCAATATTGAGTTCTTCTAAGCTATCTGGGATGCTGACGAGATGAAACTGATCAGGAAAATTTTAAACAAAGTAAAATTCTAGCTTCCAGCCAAACGGCCATTCGCAGTCTACTTGAAAGTTTAGCGCAACTTGTGACGTCGGAAGTAGCGTATAGTGCGTCATGGCGTAGCGTAAATATCAGCAGTACGTCGCATTACTCGCATACTCTGCGCTTTAGTCTAAGTGGAATCCATATGTTTGTTTGGCCGGATCCTAGTTATTTTACTTTATAACGTTTTAAATATGGATATTTTTCTTACACAAACGTATCGCTTCACTTCAGATGCCTTTAGGTGTCAGGTGTGGAGTTTGTTTATGATGGATGGATGCACTTTTATGGACTTCAAAACAGAAACAGCCCTTCACTGCCATTATAAAGCTTGGAAGAGCCAGGACATATTTAAAATATAACTCTGATTGTATTCGTCTTAAAGTGTCTAAAAAAATGTCATATACACCTAGGATGACTTGAGGGTGAGTAAATCATGGGCTAATTTTCATTTTTGGGTGAACTATCCCTTTAAGCTTCTAAAGAACCTTTTCTTCTAAGAGGGTGTGATGATACTACCATGTTATATACAGTAGAAATAAACAGGGCTTGAGATGAGCTTTAGTTCTTATGCAGACTATTTTCTCAGTTAATTTAATCAGATGTTCGGTCACAGTTTACAACTGACATACACTTCTGAGAATGGTAGTAGGAGAAAAAAAATAAAAGTTTGGATAAAAAAAAACAACGAAAAACAAATATAAGATGTAAATTTATGCAAATTTGGTACTGGGACTGAATCATTATTTTTCAAAATGGGACCACGGAGGCCCCTAAACCAAATCCATTAAAATGAATTAGCAGCAGACTTAGCTGCAAAATAAAAATATGAAAATGAATAAAGAAAAAGTATACTTTTACCTCTGTCTAACAAAAGCTGTCGTGGTGTTAAAGCTCAGAACAGAAAAGGCATGCTGTGCCTGTCGTGTGTCTCTTAAATTGCACCATGTAGTCAGGCACTGTCTTGGAAAACTGCTCCCAATTACTGGATGGAGAGGCAAAGGCCATGCTGTAACCGCGGTAAAAATGAGGCCCTGGTATTACAGCTCCTCACAGTGACAGAACCTGTAGACATGGAAAAACACTGCTCACTGTCACCATGGCCTTTAGCTTTCCGTGAAGCGTGCTTTTTTACTTTAGCATATATTTCTTTGTGCCTTTCTATTCACATCCACTGTCAGCAAAACTGGTATACTGAAGACATGTTTTTAAACATGAAATAACAATCTCTTTTTGATCCTTTAATGCAGGCAAAAGCACACGCCTATGAAAGGGTTAAACTAAACCATCAAGAAACTGTAACGGACACACACACATATAAGGATCAGTTGGTGACTGTTTAGTTGAGCTTAGAAGATTTAACAATATTTTAAACAAAACATAAAATCAATACTACGACAGAAATTAGTCTTTGATAATATCTAAATATACATCCAAATGCAATACCTAATAAAAGTAATTATACCTGAAAACTGTGGTCTTAGCAAACATAGTTCCCTTGAGTGTTTTTCTTTACACTTCATCTGGCTTTATCTGTTTTATAACTTAAAGTTGTGGTGGAGAGTCATACCTAAAGTCGCCATAATATAAAAATTGACAATTCTTGTTTTGTTTTTTTTATGGAATATTGCAGTATACATTCTAAATTAGTTATACATGCACATCATTATTTTTTTAATGAATTTGCACTCGTAATCTTTAATCAAAATATCTTCCCGCTCTCCTGCAGCATCTCTTCTCTGATGATGAGGGCGGGGCAACCTGTCACTCACATGAGATCAGCCAATAGCAGACCACAACCATCCAATCAATTCCCCACAGACACAATCAAGCCCCGCCCACATCTGTACTTCTTCCAGAAGTCGTTTCTCTCAGATATCCGTCACAATAGGAAAGAAAAGACTATCACAGCTTCTGTTTAATGCTGACTTTAAGCATCCACAGAATCTGCACAATTTGTCCAGAGTGGAAAACTGTGAAATTTGGTCAAATGGATTTAAATATGATAAAACATGATAAATTAAACCTATATAGCTGTATAGCAAAAACATGATCAAATTAGCATTACCCAGAATATTTATATTACAATATTCTGTCATTATTTATTCACCTTCGTGCCTTTCCAAACCCATAAGACTTTTTTTTCTTTCATGAAAAGAATTTAAAGAACTGGTCAGTCAGCTGCAACAAATGGGCACTGAGACTTTTAAAAGGTTAGTTCACCCCAAAATAAATTACTCACACTAATGTTGTTCCAAACACAACGTATTTGGTAATTAGGTTGTCATTTTGAAGTAGTAAATTTAGGGGAAATAATCCTTTAAATTGCAAAAAGTATGTAAAATCACCATAAGTGTATCATAAAAGCGGTCCATTCAACTCAGGCGCTATATTCAAAGTCTTCTGAAATTAGCGTTGTGTAGGGAACAAACTGAAATTTGAATCATGTGTCACTGACTTGAGTTTTGAGTTGAATTCAGGAAGCGAATCAGATGATTACTGCCAGATCAACTGATTCATTGAACAAATCCAAATTTAAAAAGGAAAGTCCACAAATCAGACCTCTCTAATTCTTTCATGAGGTGGATGTCAAGATTTGTAGCACATGACTTGAAAGCACTATTTTTATGATGCTTTTGCGTTCTTTTTGAAGCTTGAAAACCACAGTCTCTCTTCATTGCTATTTTCATGATTGCATGGAAAAGAGTGACCTTTATCATTTATAACAATCCTCCTGTTGTGTTCCACGCAAGAATGTGAAAGGGTTTTGGAAAATTGTCTAGTTCGGTCCCACCGAGCAAAAAAAGCTTGTAGGATGTCACCTTCAGATTGGATAGAAAGGGTTTCTGGAAAGAGTGGAAGGACAGTTTTCAATTACAGCTGTGAAAGGATAGCGAAGGCTAAATCTGTTCAGTTCTATACTGTTAGAAGTTATGTATATCTGCACATTAAAACTGTGGGCTGAAGCTATGTATATCTGTGGGCTGAAAATGAGCAAGCCAGTGTTTAATTGATCACATTACCAAGGCTGTGTAATGAATCACTTTGGCTTCATGGGAGTTTTGCACTTGGTTTTATTAACATCCCTAATTAAAGGTTGGGGAAAGCAGCTGACAGTCTTTTTGTGTAAAATAGCTATATTAAACATGTACACGTACTAATATTAAACAAAAAATAGAAAAAATAAAATTTGTCTGACTATGAAAATAATTGTTCTGCCGTAGTTTAAAGAATCTTATTGTTTGGTAGCATTAGCTCAAACTCTGGAAAATTAATCAAGAAAATATATTGCACTTCCAGTTTTGACAAAAGAAAGAAGAGATGAGCTTTCTGTCTTCTCTTGCACGGAGAAGTTGTTTAGAGTTTTGTTTGATAAAACTAATCCTCAGTCAATGTCAAATGAATTCGGGTTTCTGCAATTTGATCATAAACCGCTAACAAACGTCTGCTCCGAGACACACTCCCGCTGTCTCTCAGGTTCACTTCTTCTTCTGTCACTCAGAATAGATTTCATATCTGTGCTGTTGTTGTTTTTTTCTCTCTTATGTGCCTTGTTGCAGTTTGTCACACACACACCTTTCCATTCGCTGCAAAGCCTGTATGAATAACTGCACCTGCCGACTCCCACACCAAATTTTGCCAGGCAATAAAACAGAGTCAGCTCCAATAAAATGGAATTGTTGTGTGTGTTTGGATCACTGTTCGCCTTCTGTGGCCACTGAATTATTGAACACCTGTGTGTTCACTGGAAATGTCAGCTGTTCTTTTTACCAAGGCAGACAGAGCCGAAGAGACAGAGGAAGCTATGCATAAAGCATAAACCTCAATGGAAATAACATGCTAGCTCACAATCTATCATCTTAATTGATTCATTACATATTTTTGAATTATTGAAGTTGAAAATAATGGTGACGCGATGGCCGATGTTCAACATGGTTGCTTTTCTTTTGGGTCTTGTTAGCTTTGTTAGCTACACACTGTCATGTCCTTCAGTGTATCTAGCCCAAAATAGTGACGCTACTAACTTCAGTTTTCATAATAATGTATCTTGTCCAGTAACAAGCTATATTCTCTGACAAGTAGCGACTTTGCATGACACATATTGTGACATATCGGATTGTATTGCCCCTCTGGCTATAGCTGAGAGAATATAACAAAATTGTCCCAAAATATCCTCTCTCATATGAAACATTAAGAAGGGTGATTCATTTTACATAATTGTGTCATTCGGTTGGTTCATGCAAATGAAATGGTTCACAAATGACTCTGAAGCCCTGAAGATGATGCATTGCCCTGCATCTTCTTTGGTAGAATTATTTAGTTAAAGTCGCACTGTTTTCAGTTACATAAATTATGCTGTTTTCTAGTTGTAGTTGCCAGATAAATTCTGCTCTGGTCATAAATCATATGGGGCCAGTTGTCAGAAAAGCTGTATCTCAATAAAAAGTGAAGGTCAAAGTCAGAGGTCTTTACAAATACTGTCCTCCATGCTGTTGCATTAAACAAGTTAGCTCTGATTTTGCTGACAAGTTTATAATAAATTAACTTAAAATAAAAAACAAAATTTACAGACTTTCAGCTGTTTGCAATGAACCAATCAAACAAAAGTAATTGAAACACAGCAAATGTTTCAAGTTGTTTCCACAAATTCAACTGAAAATGCAACTTTTATTGACTTCTACAGTCTCAAAATAATTCAGCCCCTTCATGGCAGTATTTAGTAGAGCACCCTTTTGCTGTTATGACCTGCTGCAAACGGCATGTATAACCAGACACCAGCTTCTGGCAGCGTTTCTGAGGAATCTTAGCCCATTCCTCATTAACAATGGCCTCCAGTCCAGTAATATTAATGTATTTGCGTGCTGCAATGGCGTTCTCTAAATCTGACCAGAGATTTCCTGTGGGGTTCAAGTGAGGTGACTGTGATGGCCACTGTAGCATCTTCCAGGCTTCTTCTGCAACCAAGCCTGGGTGGAATTGCTTCCATTTGTTTTGTTTTATCGCTCCACAGAACAGAATCGCAACATTTCTGTGGCTTTCTGTCGCCACCAAGTCTTGCTGCAGGTCTTCAGTCACTCTAGGGTTTTTCTGAACCTGCCCTCTCAGAGATCTGGCTCCAGCTGTTGATAGCTTGCTTTTTCTGCCTCGTCCCGGTAGTGGAACCACTGCTTTTCACTGTTCCTTTAACTTTAACTTTGAAATTGCAAACTATGCTTCCTACAGTGTCTCTAGGAACATTTAGTACCTTCGCTATCTTTATTTTTGTATCCTGTGCCTTGTTTGTGAAGGTGATGATATCTTCTCTTAACTTTTTGGACCATTTTTTTGTCAAAAGTGACACTCAACAAACCTAGCCAGTTCAGATAGATCAGGTGTTCTAGCTCAAGCACACCTGGTGCCACTAATGAAGCCCTTGATTAGTTGTGTCACGTGTGCTTTAGAGACAACACCTGTTTTGCAGATCTGTGCTGTTGTGAGGGATTATCTTCAGGGGGTTGAATAATTTTGAGACTGCAGAAGTCATTAAAAGTTCCATTTTCAGTTGAATTTGGGGAAACCACTTGAATTCAATTACTTGAATTAATTTTGTTTGATTTGTTCATTGCAAATAATTGAAAGTCTGTACATTGATGTATATATACATACGTTTTGGAGGGAACATTTGTTTTTAACCACACTAGTTCAATTAAACCATCAAAATAAGAGGAAAATATTTTATATTTTGTAAAAACTGAACTTGTTTTAAAGTGTTTATCTAGCAAAGTTATTTGGCAAAAAATTCTCAAACTACTTATGCAAACTACTGATTTTGCTGAAAAGTTTATAATAGGCTTAATAAGGCAAGTTCCATTCCAACGTATCTCTTAATATGACAACATGTCAATATCAGTGTTGTTTTAGTATTATTTCAATACTATTATAATATTTATTTATATTTTGAATTAGCTTTTTATATTTTCAGGTTTTATTTTAGTTTAAGTTTTAATAATTTTGTTATCATTTTGTCATTTATACATATATATAATTGTAATTGAATTGCAAATCCCATTGAAAATCGGGTACAGTGTCTGTCTCGTTTGAACTTGCTGTGCTAGCAACTGCTCTCTCCACGGAAGCTTTGTATTTAAAGACCTAATAAAATATTTCGACTCTGTTCAATATTTCGTCTCAAATTATTTACTTATGTGGCAAGTATCCGTGTAATAAGCAGGATAATGTGCATCCAGCCGGTTGTTATCGCAGAATAAACCCCTTCAGGCTGATGCAAGACCGTCCACCCTGATGGGGTTTATTCTGCGATGACAACCGGCTGGATGTACGTTACCCCTTACATACAGTATATGATTATTAAAAGTTTTAGTTAACAATAACTACACTGGTCAATATAGCTAGTTTTTGTTAGTAGTGTGTAGTTAATTTTATTTTGTTTTAAAGAACATCTTGACTTGAACTCCTAGCTTGGAGTTGCTTCCCAGTTTAGCATTTTATTCCTTATAAAATGCTGATGTGAAAGATGAAAAGGGAATGATTTTTTTTTAAAAGTAAGAAACTTTAGTGTTGGATGAAAATCACTTTATCCAATTACAGCTTTGGCTGTTTGGGATGCGTGAAAGCGTACATGTCCCAGTGACAGCCGGTGATAGCCTAAAAAGTGTCAGGCTCTGCATTTGTGGATCTCTCACAGTGGATCTCTGGCTGTTAGACGGCGTCTGCGCGCCAGCCGACGGTTCCACAAGTTCACAGAAGCGCTTTCCACAGCATGTGTGGGTAGAAAACCATCACGTTTCACAGATATATTCATAGCTGTCTTTTTTTTTTTACAGTGGTCTATTTATATCAGCGTTTTTTCGGTCTTTCTGGGGTTTACGTTAATTGCTTTCCCTTTACCTCTGTCTTTGTTCCCACTAACTGCGGTTTGATTAATTATCTCTCCTCACACATCACCAGGTATGATCATTCCTTATGTGTCAATCAGTTACGGATTAGCTTCCCCAGAGATCACACTCATCTGGTGGTTATTTTTAGCTTCTTCACAGTGAGGATTGAGAGAGGCTGTATTGATACAGAGATGCAGGGAGAACCATGCATTTACGCTTTAATCTTTACACTATTAAAAATAAAGGTTACAAAAGGGGGTTTTCACAGGAATGCCATTACAGAACCATGTTAGGCTCCCCAAAGGCTTTTTTCTCAGTGTGAAGAACATTTTAATAATCTAAAGACGCCTTTTCTCCACTATAAAGAACCTTTTGTGGAATGGAAAGATTCCATGGATGTTACAGGCTCTTCATGGAACCATCAATGCCAATAAAGAACCTTTATTTTTAAGAGTGTGAAGATAAAGATACAAGTTTATATCCATTGAAACAGACAAGTGCGAAGACAGGCAGAATGTGTGTGTGTGTGTGTGTGTGTGTGTGTGTGTGTGTGTGTGTGTGTGTGTGCGTGTGTGTGTGCGTGTGCGTGTGTGTGTGTGCGTGTGCGTGTGTGCGTGTGTGATGGGTAGGTTTAGGGATGGGGCAGTGTAAGGGGATAGAATATACAGTTTGTCCAGTATAAAAACCATTACGCCTATGGAATGTCCTCTCAAATCACAAAAACACGGTGTTTGTGTGTCTGTGTGTGTGTGTTTGATCTTTACATATTATTTGGGTACACGTAGGAACACATGCAATATGGACATATTGACAGCATTTAAGACATACAAGTATTTAGGTTTAGTAATGTAACAAAAACAATATTTAAACATAATTGGCAGATAATGTACGATGAAGAGAATTTCCAGTTACAATGTACTATTATGTAGACATTTGTATAGATTTTTTATTCATTAATTCATTGATTGAATACGGCACCAGAAATCACACAGAAATGATGGTCCACTTTAGACATTCTACTAACTGTAAGAAGCTTTGTAACTACATGTTAACTAGCAGTCATTATAATAATATCTGTAATGACAATTAATATCTGCTAACTCTTTATTTTGAATCTCCCCAACAGATATTCTACTGACTATAAGTAACTGTGTTACTACATGTCAACTTATTCTACTCACCCGAACCAAGTCTACTAGAGTCTACTAATGCTCTAATAAGAGCTAGTTGACATGTAAAGTTACTTATTAAGTAAGTAGAATGTCTAAAGTGGACCATTGAAATAAACTGTTACCATGCTTTATAATTTCAAATGAGGTAAATGCATTAAATATGATATTTATAATGAATATCATAGATTAACTAAGATAAAATCAAAATCAATCTATGAATTCAATCTTTGTTCATCTTTAAAACTGTTTAGATGATGCTAATACATTAATAATGTACGTTCCAGAGTCAAAGCAAACATTCGAAAGTTATTGCATATTCATAGACACAATGTAAAATGTATCGTTTGTTTCATTTCAACCATCCTCTCAATCTCGGATTGTGAGGACTGCAACTGTAGGAAGCGTAGAATTGCAACAACAAAACACTTTAGCTGTTTGACTCTTAGGGTGCTTCTCTGATGCTTTATGATGTGAGTTTACATCCCAATGGGCACCAGGCCTGCTGACTACAAATCCAATATCGGCAAAGTGAATCCGATGTAGCCTCACAACTCCCCGTTGATTTGCAGTGGAATCCCAGCAGCTGCTTTGCTGCAGTTGCCTGTCAGCCATTTTGTTTCACTTCGTTGCTTTATAAAGAGTCCAAACCCTTGGCTTTTTACTCAGTTTTACGCAGTCTTGCCTACATACAGCATGCACAATAAAAAAGGAATCATGCTTGACTTTGGTTTTCTCCCTGGAGAGCGCTGTGTAAGTGAAAACTTTGTAGTTTCTTGTTCTTTGTTAATCCAGGTCCTCCCCTGAGACGAGGCTTATAGTGTGTGTGTGTGTGTGTGTGTGTGTGTGTGTGTGTGTGTGTGTGTGTGTGTGTGTGTGTGTGTGTGTGTGTGTGTGTGTGTGTGTGTGTGTGTGTGTGTGTGTGTGTGTGTGTGTGTGTGTGTGTGTGTGTGTGTGTGTGTGTGTGTGTGTGTGTGTGTGTGTGTGTGTGTGTGTGTGTGTGTGTGTGTGTGTGTGTGTGTGTGTTGACTGGCAGCTCCCTGAACGAGTTTGATCTATGTATTAGCTTGACCTTACATATACTGTTGTATAACTTATTAGTGCAGAAATAGATGCAGTACAACTAAACTAAGATGAATGGCATAGGTCAGCATCAAATTCTGTCATCATGTACTCATGATGTGTCGTTCCAAACCTCTATGACTTCACACAAAAAAATATATTTTGAAGAATCTTCACATAGCTCTTTTCCATCCAACGACAGCTGTAAATCCCCCAAAAATGACCATAAAAAACATAAACGTAATCCATGCATCTAACAAGCCTCTTTGAGCGAAGTAAACACAAGTTAATAATACAATTAAAAGCCATATGATCATCCTCCATAACGCAGTTGCTGTTTACATCTCATACAGTCTGTAAAGGTTTGCATATCAAGGCAACGACTGACTCATTTGTATTACTTTGCAAAGAGCTCCACTATCAGCGCCACAGTGGAAAGTGAAACCATATCCGTACCGGTTGGAGATCGCCGGGGAATGGAGCGGTTAAGCAATGAGAATGGTTTTGCCTGATGGTGGAAAAGTCTTCTGAAGCCATAAGATAACTTACCAACCAGGCTCATTAGAAATAAACTTGCCTTAACCCACATTTTTGCAAAACTAATGTGAATTGTGTGCATAGGGACATTTTTTTGAACATTTTCCTTGCACTATACTACACTAAAAAAACACTGGGTTAAAAACAACCCGATTTTAACCAGCAAATTGGGTTATTTATTTAGCCCAGCATAATGGGTCGATTACTAGCTTCTTTTTTTTACTTCATACATTAATTAAGGTTTATGAGTAAGGTTTATAAGGTAACTTAAATCCTCTAGGTTTGCGTGAGTATTCCTTTATTTTCGATAAAGAAGTTTTCTAAACAAATATTAGAAGTAAAAGTGAAACATTTAGATGTAATTCAAGTGTAATCGACCAGTCTCTGTCGTCCCGTTTCCACTGTAACGGCTCTGGATCTCGTGCCGGAGCTTGTAGACTCACATCGCGCCCCTCTATGTTGCTTTGCATAAAATTAAACAATATACAGCACAATATCGAATTTATTGATTAAATAAAATGTACACAAACCTGTATTTTACCGAAGACATTCACAGACTTGTCGGAGCTGCACTGCTCTCCTGAAAGAGTTTGCAAAAGCCCTGCGATAAATAACTCAACCCCTGGGTTGTTATATCTGACCCAGGATCTGGGTAACCAAAAACTACCCAAACACTGACAAAAATAACCCAAAAGGCTCAACCCAGGATTTGGGTAGAAAAAAAAATAGCCCATGATTTTTTAGTGTATGTAATGGCCTCAAAATACTTTTATCATAGTGCGTGATCTGTAAACCAATACATGTTGACCTTTTCATCACATTACCAGCTCCATATGTATAGCTTTTCTGCATGGTAAACTTGCTCAGCTGGTACATTTGCGATATGGAGAGCTTGAGTCACGATAAAAGAGCTCAAAGACTTGTAGAAGCAGCTAAAATGGCTTGGTTTCTTCAGCAAATGTGTTTTTATCTCGCCGTTGCTTTTGTTAACACTGTCAGTCAGGTTTTGTGTTGATGGTACATTATTTTCTGAACATTTACACTTTAACCGGACATTTAATTTCCGAAGGGCCTCGAAATGTAAAAAAAAAAAAACTGTCATAAAGCATTTGCAGATTCGCTTCGCTAAAACTGAACGCCGCCCTTTTAGTGCAACTCACTGGACATTTCATTCTAAAAAAGTGACACGAAAACATGAAAAAGCAACATTTTGTTATTTTACTGAAAGTTCTCCACAGGCACATTTTTCTAATGAGCAACTGACATGAGAAACATGTTCTTCATTGATGATAATCTCCCCCTCCTTTGAGCTATAAACTGCAGAACTGCTGCGACCAGATAATGAGTTGTTCTGAGTCTGATCTTTTAAATGAATTGGTTGAGACAGTTCACAAAGCTGATTTGAATAATTGGTTTGTGAATCAGACTGGTGTTCATAACTCATTTGCTTTAGTGTTGAACAGCTCGCTGAGGGGAAAGATAACGACAGTCATAACGGCTTAAATTTCTGTCACAAAACTACTGTATGGCTTCAGATGAATTTAAATATAGCGACTGTTTTTACGGTACATTTTTTTTTGGTGATTTTGGTCATTCATGGTCAATGATCTGTTGTATGAAGATTAATTGTGGGGTGAAATGTACTTTTAAGATGATCTCTTTCTCTTTTTTTACACTCCTAGGACGAAGCGAACGAGCCACTGTTACCGCGTGGAGTATCGCCACATGGAGAGGACCCTGTCCCAGGAAGAAGTGCGCATTGTCCACACACACATTGAGCAGGCAGCCGAAAAACAGCTCGGAGTGCAGGGACGATTCTGAACCTTCCCACATGAGGATGTTCCTCCTTCCATCATGAGATTCACAGATGTAGTCGCATCTCTCTGTGGTAACGCATAACATGGGGAACTCTTTTTAAAGCGGCCACAACTGTACGTAATTGGAGACTCAAACCAAATTGTCATTATTTGTTCATCATCACGTCCTTCTGAAAAGTCTTTATGCAGCTTTTTTGCAAATATCATTAATGGCATAGTTCAGCCAGAAATGAGTCAGCCGTAGTTCTGCCGTTTTTTACTCACCCTTATGTCATTCGAATCTGTTTGATTCTCAGAACATTAAAAAATATATTTTGAAGAATTGTGTGTGTGTGCGTGTGCGTGTGCGTGTGTGTGTACCTACTTAACTATATTTTGGGGACAAATTTGTACCCAGAAGTGACCAAAACCTGACAAAATCTCCAAAAAACTCCGTTTAGGGACGTCCTCATTTGTAAATCAGGTTTAAAAATAAAGTAATAAAAGGTTTTTTAAATATGTAAAAATGCAGAATGTCTCCTGTGATGGGTAGGTTTAGGGATAGGGTTAGTGTAAGGGGACAGAATATACAGTTTGTACAGTATAAAAACCATTACGTCTATGGAATGTCCCCATTTAGATAGCTAAGTACGTACGTGTGTGCGTGCGTGCGTGCGTGCGTGCGTGCGTGCGTGCGTGCTCGCGTGCGTGCGTGCGTGCGTGTGTACATGTGTCTTATTTGAACAAAGTTGAGTAAATGATGACAGGATTTTCTATTTGGAGTGAACCATCCATTTAAAATTCAGTTTTTGTACGATATATGACTACATTTTGATACTTTTACAGAGCTTTAATGGTACATTTTTTTAAGCGTGACCGCATGATCACTATAAACTGTAACTGTGTGGAAACTGGAAGGTAAAAAACAGAAAACAGGTTTGAAATGACAAGAGGCTGAGTAAATAATGATATGATTTTAATTTGGGGGCAACCAACCCTTTAACACTTGCCAGATTTGACCTTGAAATGTGTCAGAATAACCTCTGTAGGCCTGGTTGCACGTGCTCCCACACCACAGGCCGACTCTAGCTTTATAATAGTCCAAACAGCCGGATTTAACACAAATGTCAAACAGGCCTTTTACGCTCCTGGATCTGTGCCAGACGGATGATCAGCAGGAAAAGAGCCCTTATTTCTGGATTAGTATTTTCTTAAGAAAGATCTGAGGTAGCCTGTAATGAGCGGATGCCCAGAAATTTGCAAGAAAATGAAATTGGAATTATTTTCAAGTAATATCCCAGAAGATGTGGTTTTTTTTTTTTTTTTCAGAAAAAAAGGAGTCCCTCCTACTTCACCAGACTCGCGACTGTTGAATGAAATGATGACTATAGCAACATGTTGGCGTGTGACAGCTGTAAACGTAATAAACACATTTAACCATGAAAGAGATGTGTGAGCTTCAGCGGATACAGTTGTCATCATTGTCTAAATTGTGATCTTTGAAATTAAATTATTAAAACACTACCGTTCAAAGGTTTACATTCAGAAAGAAAATCAAGCAGCTGAACTGTTTTCAACATTGATAATAATCAGAAATGTTTCTTGAGCAGCAAATCATCATAATTCAGTTTTGATCACAGGAATAAATTACATTTTAAAATGTATTCAAATATAAAACAGTTTGTTTGAATTGTAATAATATTTCACAATTCTTTCTGTTTTGACTGTATTTATGATCAAATAAATGCAGCCTGGATGAGCATAACTTATTTCTGTTTTATACACAGTACACTTTTATACTCAACTTTTTAGTAAGTCTTTTTTTTTATTTTTTATAAAATAACCAAGAATGTTTTTTTGCTTTGCCAGTCTTTCCTTTCATCCGTTCTTTTGTTTGTTAGATGTCATGTTTGTTTTTAGATTACTGAATATTATTCATCTTCAGATCGCCCTTTTGGATCCAACATGAACAATACATCCCCATTATCCCGGCCCTACTTCATATGTATACTGAGACAGATTGGAAAAGCTGACCCCGACCAGGATGGCATTTGTTGGATCAGGCGAGACTCCTCTGCATCTTAATGAGCCCTTATGGTGCGGTCCATGTGTCCTGCTCTTGTTTCTGAGGAGAGGCTAAAGAATACAGGCATCTTCCTTTGGGGAACAAGCTCAATTAGAATCCAGTAATGAATTTTTGATGTGCTTTGCTCAGATCCTGAATGAATGGGACACTCTTTGCAGAGCGTGAGACGGTCCAGCGGGGCTGCTTCTTATGCGGTTATGCATTGCTGTTCATTTATGCCAGATAGAATTTGATTATTCATGTAAATACTAGTTTTAGAGAACAAAAAAATGAAGGATGTACAGAATATAATATATATTTTTTGGTTTGTACAAATACACTACCGTTCAAAACTTTGGGGTCGGTATATGTTAATATCATAAGTCTTATGAGTACAGTAAAAAAGGACACTAACATTGAAATATTATTGCTAGTATTGTCAAATCGATTAATCGAGATTGATCGCTTCTAACATAAACGTTTGTAAATATATATAATGTGTGTGTATTTATACATATTCCGGTGTGCACACATACACTCACCTAAAGGATTATTAGGAACATACTCTTCCTACAGAAGAGATCAGATGTGCTCCTACAGAAGAGATCAGATGTGCTCCTACAGAGGAGATCAGATGTGCTCCTACAGAAGAGATCAGATGTGCTCCTACAGAAGAGATCAGATGTGCTCCTACAGAAGAGATCATATGTGCTCCTACAGAGGAGATCAGATGTGCTCCTACTGAAGAGATCAGATGTGCTCCTACAGTAGAGATCAGATGTGCTCCTACAGAAGAGATCAGATGTGCTCCTACAGAGGAGATCAGATGTGCTCCTACAGTAGAGATCAGATGTGCTCCTACAGAGGAGATCAGATGTGCTCCTACAGAGGAGATCAGATGTGCTCCTACAGAGGAGATCAGATGTGCTCCTACAGAGGAGATCAGATGTGCTCCTACAGAAGAGATCAGATGTGCTCCTACAGAAGAGATCAGATGTGCTCCTACAGAGGAGATCATATGTGCTCCTACAGAAGAGATCAGATGTGCTCCTACAGAAGAGATCAGATGTGCTCCTACAGAAGAGATCAGATGTGCTCCTACAGAGGAGATCAGATGTGCTCCTACAGTAGAGATCAGATGTGCTCCTACAGAGGAGATCAGATGTGCTCCTACAGAGGAGATCAGATGTGCTCCTACAGAAGAGATCAGATGTGCTCCTACAGAAGAGATCAGATGTGCTCCTACAGAAGAGATCAGATGTGCTCCTACAGAGGAGATCAGATGTGCTCCTACAGTAGAGATCAGATGTGCTCCTACAGAGGAGATCAGATGTGCTCCTACAGAGGAGATCAGATGTGCTCCTACAGTAGAGATCAGATGTGCTCCTACAGAAGAGATCAGATGTGCTCCTACAGAAGAGATCAGATGTGCTCCTACAGAAGAGATCAGATGTGCTCCTACAGAAGAGATCAGATGTGCTCCTACAGAAGAGATCAGATGTGCTCCTACAGAAGAGATCAGATGTGCTCCTACAGAGGAGATCAGATGTGCTCCTACAGAGGAGATCAGATGTGCTCCTACAGAGGAGATCAGATGTGCTCCTACAGAAGAGATCAGATGTGCTCCTACAGAAGAGATCAGATGTGCTCCTACAGAAGAGATCAGATGTGCTCCTACAGAAGAGATCAGATGTGCTCCTACAGTAGAGATCAGATGTGCTCCTACAGAGGAGATCAGATGTGCTCCTACAGAAGAGATCAGATGTGCTCCTACAGAAGAGATCAGATGTGCTCCTACAGAAGAGATCAGATGTGCTCCTACAGAAGAGATCAGATGTGCTCCTACAGAGGAGATCAGATGTGCTCCTACAGTAGAGATCAGATGTGCTCCTACAGAGGAGATCAGATGTGCTCCTACAGTAGAGATCAGATGTGCTCCTACAGAAGAGATCAGATGTGCTCCTACAGAAGAGATCAGATGTGCTCCTACAGAAGAGATCAGATGTGCTCCTACAGAAGAGATCAGATGTGCTCCTACAGAGGAGATCAGATGTGCTCCTACAGTAGAGATCAGATGTGCTCCTACAGAGGAGATCAGATGTGCTCCTACAGAGGAGATCAGATGTGCTCCTACAGTAGAGATCAGATGTGCTCCTACAGAAGAGATCAGATGTGCTCCTACAGAAGAGATCAGATGTGCTCCTACAGAAGAGATCAGATGTGCTCCTACAGAAGAGATCAGATGTGCTCCTACAGTAGAGATCAGATGTGCTCCTACAGTAGAGATCAGATGTGCTCCTACAGAAGAGATCAGATGTGCTCCTACAGTAGAGATCAGATGTGCTCCTACAGAAGAGATCAGATGTGCTCCTACAGTAGAGATCAGATGTGCTCCTACAGAAGAGATCAGATGTGCTCCTACAGTAGAGATCAGATGTGCTCCTACAGAAGAGATCAGATGTGCTCCTACAGTAGAGATCAGATGTGCTCCTACAGTAGAGATCAGATGTGCTCCTACAGAAGAGATCAGATGTGCTCCTACAGTAGAGATCAGATGTGCTCCTACAGAAGAGATCAGATGTGCTCCTACAGAAGAGATCAGATGTGCTCCTACAGTAGAGATCAGATGTGCTCCTACAGTAGAGATCAGATGTGCTCCTACAGAAGAGATCAGATGTGCTCCTACAGTAGAGATCAGATGTGCTCCTACAGAAGAGATCAGATGTGCTCCTACAGTAGAGATCAGATGTGCTCCTACAGAAGAGATCAGATGTGCTCCTACAGAAGAGATCAGATGTGCTCCTACAGTAGAGATCAGATGTGCTCCTACAGAAGAGATCAGATGTGCTCCTACAGAAGACATCAGATGTGCTCCTACAGAAGAGATCAGATGTGCTCCTACAGAGGAGATCAGATGTGCTCCTACAGAGGAGATCAGATGTGCTCCTACAGAAGAGATCAGATGTGCTCCTACAGAAGAGATCAGATGTGCTCCTACAGAAGAGATCAGATGTGCTCCTACAGAAGAGATCAGATGTGCTCCTACAGTAGAGATCAGATGTGCTCCTACAGTAGAGATCAGATGTGCTCCTACAGAAGAGATCAGATGTGCTCCTACAGAAGAGATCAGATGTGCTCCTACAGAAGAGATCAGATGTGCTCCTACAGAAGAGATCAGATGTGCTCCTACAGTAGTCACATTTAAATCCAGACTCAAAACACATCTGTTTACCAGTGCATTTACTGAATGAGCGCTGTGCCACTGCTCGTCCGACTGTTTGTACTGTATTTCATTTAATGTTTTAATTATTCTGATTTCATTTGATTATTTCTGTATTTTATCTTTTATTCTAAAATGTTTTAATTATTCTGATTTCTTTTGATTGTTTTAATTTCTTCTATGTAAAGCACTTTGAATTACCATTGTGTATGAAATGTGCTATATAAATAAACTTGCCTTGCCTTGCCTTGCCTCAGGAAGGCCGTGGAATTAAAACGATGCCCAATTGGCACTAAGGGGCCTAAAGTGTGCCAAGAAAATATCCCCCACACCATTACACCACCACCACCAGCCTGCACAGTGGTAACAAGGCATGATGGATCCATGTTCTCATTCTGTTTACGCAAATCGAGACTCATCAGACCAGGCAACATTTTTCCAGTCTTCAACTGTCCAATTTTGGTGAGCTCTTGCAAATTGTAGCCTCTTTTTCCTATTTGTAGTGGAGATGAGTGGTAGCCGGTGGGGTCTTCTGCTGTTGTAGCCCATCCGCCTCAAGGATGTGCGTGTTGTGGCTTCACAAATGCTTTGCTGCATCCCTCGGTTGTAACGAGTGGTTATTTCAGTCAAAGTTGCTCTTCTATCAGCTTGAATCAGTCGGCCCATTCTCCTCTGACCTCTAGCATCAACAAGGCATTTTCGTCCACAGGACTGCCGCATACTGGATGCTTTTCCCTTTTCACACCATTCTTTGTAAACCCTAAAAATGGTTGTGCGTGAAAATCCCAGTAACTGAGCAGATTGTGAAATACTCAGACCAGCCCGTCTGGCACCAACAACCATGGCACGCTCGAAATTGCTTAAATCACCTTCCTTTCCCATTCTGACCTTCAGTTTGTAGTTCAGGAGATTGTCTTGACCAGGACCACACCCCTAAAGCATTGAAGCAACTGCCATGTGATTGGTTGATTAGATAATTGCATTAATGAGAAATTGAATGTGTGTATGTGTTTGTGTGTATGAATGTGTGTGTGTACATCTATATAAACTTTTAGATGCGATTAATCGATTTGACAGTACTAATTATTCCAATTTAAAACTTGTTTTCTATGTGACTATATAGTAGTGTCATTTATTCTTGTGATCAAAGCTGTATTTTCAGCATCATTACTCCAGTCTTCAGTGTCACACGGTCCTTCAGAAATCAGGAGAATATGATTTGATGCTTAAGAAACATTTCTGATTTTTATCAATGTTGAAAATGTTGTCTTTGCTGAATAGATTTGCTGAATTTCCTTTCTTTCTTACAAAATTTTTACAAATGAAACTAAAAATGGTTGTACTATGATATGATATTTTTCCAATAGAAATCCCCCTAGATCTGTGAAAACCACACAAAGCAGTTATTTTCTCAGCGATGGGATGTGAAGGTGAAAGTTAAGCCTTTTACCAATTTGCAGAATGTGAAATTGAACCTGATATTCCTGTTTCTCCGAGAAAGAACAACTTGATTTAGAGAAATTCCAGGATGTTCTCGACAGATCAATACTCACACCAGAGGCTGGCAAACACCATGGAAATGGTCAGGATCAATCAAGAGGAATTAAAAGAAAAGAAAAAGCAATCTATCACCCTCTTTGATGTGGGAATAAGTCAGGGGTCAGAGCAACACTTGCATTGAGCTTTTGTGGAGATTTTCTGATATAAATGTATGTGGAGGAGTATCAGCGCTGGGCTCAACACTTGGATCAGATTCTGCATGAAAGGTCAATGCATTTCTAAAAATAGATCAAAATTTGTTTCGGCCCTTGACTCCTGCTCAAACGGACATGTGTGCTTTAAAACCTCAGTTTTGACAATCCAGATTTCAAAGTGCATCTTGTGATCAGCGTAATGATTTTACATTACCAACACGTTTTTACATTACCAAGTCATTTTTATTGTCTGTGATGGTTTTATTTGGTTTGCGAGTTGGAACCGGGAGTCTCTTATCTAAGAGTTACCGTATGCTCATTAACCTATGTGTCTGTTTCCATTTATCACTGAAGCCTCATGGAATTAAGAAAAAAAAAGTTGGATGAAATTTCAGGTGTTTATGTGTTGCTATTTATTAAAACTCAAAGATGTGCACAAATACATAAAAATCTGATATGATCAATTTTAAATCTCTTTTTATTGTTTCCTCTCAGGCAAAGTGCAACAGCTCAGCTGGGAATTCATGCCGGAGGTCTTTACAGCCAATTTTCTTGCAAAGGAAATGCAATTTTCTCTTCCTCAGGATCACACAGTCTTCTTAAGTCTTCTCGTAGTAAAAATAATTAAATGAGCGTGAAGCCATTAAGCGGTCAAACAAGGAAAAAATACAGTTTACATAGTAAAAGTTATGGATGAACTAACATAATTAGCTTCTGGCACTTGCCTTTTGACATCTGTGATGTTTTAAAGAGTTTATACTGATGCTTAAGTCACCTTTTCATTGGTTTGACCAGTAGTATTAAATATTTGAAATCATATATTGCAAATATAGTGTACTGCATCATAAACCACAGAGCAGATTTCATCCTCATAGACTTGCATCTGTCATGACTTTATGAGTGTGTCCTATGCAAGCAATTTATGTCCTCCCTATGTTTTTGCAAGATGGACATATGTTAATAAATAACCTTGTGACCTTATAAGGTCAGAGACAGTATAAGGAGCAGCTCTGGTGGATATTCCCGCAGTCAGCATGCCAATCGCACGCTCCCTCAAAACTTGCGACATCTGTGGCATTGTGCTGTGTGATGAAACTGCACATTTTAGAGTGGCCTTTTATACTGTGGCCAGCCTAAGGCACACCTGTGCAATAATCTAATCAGCATCTTGATATGCCACACCTGTGAGGTGGATGGATCATCTCGGCAAAGGAGAAGTGCTCACTAACACAGATGTAGACAGATGTGTTAACAATAATTGAGAGAAATAGACTTTTTGTGTACATAGAAAAAGTCTTAGATCTTTGAGTTCAGCTCATGAAAAAATGGGGGCAAAAATAAAAGTGTTGCGTTTATAATTTTGTTTAGTGTATATTTATATATATATATATATATTCTAAATAAAAAAATTATTGGAATACGTTTTACAAGAAAATACTGGAAATTTCATGCTTAATCTAACGTGTTGCTTGCCATTTCTTTGTAATTATTTGTGAAATAAGTTATTTGTGCAGTTTCAGAGTGCAAATTGTTTCAGATTAAATCCTACAACAATTTTCTTTTAGTGTAATCAGTGACGGATGAGCAAGATAGGGTAAATGTTTCTCCCTCACTGATCAAGGTGATATGCAAATTCAAAACGCTATCCTAATTATTTAGTTAGTTGCATTTAGAATTGTTATTTTCTATCAAGTCCATTTTCTGCAACTCATCTACAGCGCCCTTAAACTTAAAGGAACATGATGGTGGGAATTATATATTTCAATGCTTTCATGTTCTCACGCAAAAGCTTTGCGTTCCTCCAATAAACTTTGTGTTCACTTGCAAATAAATCAATAGGTTTTTGAGTTCTCGGATGGACGCAAACATTTGCAAGAGAGCACTAAAGCATTGAAATATAATTTTTCCTTCCATCTATTTTTTTCAATCACCATATCCCTTTAAGGGCTCCGTAACTCACCAGCTGAGAGGCATTGCCTTCTGCATGTGCTCCTATTGTGACATTATGGTTCCTATCAAAGCCTTATTGTGCCATATATCAAGCTTGTGTCTCGAGGAGTAAGTAAGAATGTCTGATACAGGTGGAAAGGGTTAATAATGTCATTAAAGCACCAGCCGCGGGCGACGGGGGGGCACATTAAACCGAGAGGGTATTCAGATGGGAAGGAGCTCCCGGGTGACACCCATATTAATCACACTCCTGGAAAACTCCCAGGATGCACTCGCACCCTCGATGGCCTGAGGACAGAAGTCTGCAGTGTTCCCTGACGGTCAAACGCTCCCCTGAATTACTGATGGAGATCAGCTTTCAAACTTTATTCCAATATTTCATTGAATAGACTCAGAATAGCAGCTTTCCACAAAAAATGGAAAGATGTAACTCAACCATTCTAACCTATGATGCAGACAAAATCAATAAAGTTTTGTTGTTCCACCCACATTTTGATTTTGTCTTGTCTGTTGGTGCTTGGGCCTCTGTCCTCTTTGCTCCTTGATGTATTTTCACTGCGTCTCGATCGGTTCCCTATAGTTCAGTGTTCAAGGCACTGATCGGCAATTATAACGCCTGTCTCAATTGCAAAATCCGATGCTTACTATGCCGGAAAATACGTAACATTTCTGAAGTGTGATAAATAAAACGCAAAACTCAATAAATATAAAGTTTTATAATGAGAGCGCCATGGTTTGTCGGACATAGCAAAAGTAACTAAGGAGGGCGGGTCATTGCGAACGGTCAATTGCAAAACTCCTGGCAGATTGAATCGTGATTGCTAAAATAATAAAATAGCTATTTGGTTACTGTGGAACATTATCTAATGAAAGCTAAAGTCACACCAGTGGGAGGTTTTGGAAGAGACTGCATTAATGGTGGGGAAATTTGAATGACTGTAGAGTTAACATCTTTATGCCTCTAGATGGCAACAAGTGAGGCATTGAATTGTTCAAAAACACTGGAAAGAAACAAGTGACCTGGTGCATCCCAATTCGCATTCTATCCATCCTAAATACTAGTATTCGGAATCAGAATGAGTGTGTCCCAAATCATACTATGTTGAAGTTTTGTTGGTCTACTTTTTCCGGTTCGAATACGAAGTGCAGAGGGAAGGAGACCAGAGGACGTTTTTGAATGGATGTCAATGGAGGAGAGGCTTGTATTTTTCTTCACAAAAACAGTACATACTTTTAGGGCATAGTATAACTAGGCGAATTAGGATGGAGCAACATATGAGTGAGTAGTTGAATCATTCACTGAACCGATTCATTCAATGAAACTTATTCTTTCAGGAACGAAACTCCACTACTGTGTGTTGCTCAGAGATTCAATACGGTTAACTTTGTTTGGAACTGTTTTTGTTGAAGGACCAAAAATACAGTTACAAAAAAGGGCAAAACTTGTCTATTGAAAAGTAAAAGCAGGGCCCAGTATACCATGACTATATGGAGGAAATATCCGTATTGATTTTCACGGGTGTTTCCAGTATTTTGAATTACTCATTATTTTGTATGAGTTTTGAGGTTAAAGGAAATGTCGGTAAACTTAACAGATGTTCTGGAAGAAAAATTAAGTCATGTTATTAAATCACACTATTTCTGCCATATTAGGATAAAAATCATGCTTTGGTAAATCTTAATTATGAGTTAAAATTCATAGTTATGGCATAAAAAGTCTAAACTGTTACAGTCATATTTATGACAAAGAAATAATTAAATGTGACATAATAATTGACAATAATTATTATAAAAAAGTTGATCGAATAATTGTAACTTAGTATACCCTAATTTTGAGTGCCATCCCATAATTTTTTAGGTCTTTTCATCTCATAAATGACTAAATATGCCATCATTTTGACTTTTGCACTAAGAAACAAACATTGTTATGTTATTTGATTGATACTGTGAAGCTGCTTTGATGCAATTTATATTGTGAAAAGCGCTATATAAATACACTTGACTTTTGATCTCATAATTATGACCTTTTTGATCATTATGATACACCAAAGTATGACGTTTTTTCCATTATGCGTCAGAAATGGGCTTTCATACACTCGCAATCATGTTCCCTGAATATTGAATGAATCGCTCAAAATAAGAAGACGGCCAAATCTGACTTCATGTTGACTTTTAATTTGAGTCATTAATGGACAACCATGTCATGTGGACTAATCAGTGCTACTTTACCATCTCACGCAATGTCTCACATGAGAAATGCACTCAGCTCTTCACTCTTCGTTACCATGTTCAACAATAGATGTTTCAGCTGCTCCTCTTGTCAGTGTGTTTGAAGGAGGACTCGTTCTGTCTGAGTTTGCCTCCATGAATCTAGACTTAATAGCACTTCAGGTGTGTGAGGAAGGCCTTTGTGAATTGTAGCCCAGATCTTCCAAATAGTCAAGGGTTGGCGCATCACGCTGTGTGTATGTCACAAAGTTATTTCTCACCGCTCTCCGAGTGCTCTCTTGTTATATTTCATTCTCAGGTACTCCTGAGCTGTTTGTTTTGTGCTTGTGTCATCTGAAAAACAAGAGCTGAAAAGAGATATGGAGAGCGGTCCAGAAAATTAAAGTCTCTCTTTGAGACGGAAGATTTATTGAACTGGTCTCTCAGAGACTTGAAAGTCACACTACAGCACAAGCATTTAGCAGGCAGGAGGACTTTGAGGACAGCAGCCCTGTGCGTTTTTCAGAAACATCCTCCACCTGATATGGCCGCTACAAAGATCCTGAGAGCTTGTCAGGAGGTAAAACCTGTAATAAAATTACAACAGATCATTTTTCAGACACTTCCCAAAACCTGTTCATAGCAGTGATACATCATTTCCAGGGTCTAGTGGACCTGAAACATACAGTATTTGGAAACTCTAGTCAATCTTAAAAATGGAGGACTGTTCTTGCAAAAAAATATCAAACCTATGCCCATATTAATATGATTTAAAATCATATTTAGTCACTTGTGTGAATTAGGAACACATAATAACTGTGAACACAAAATGCTTGCATTGGAAAGCCAAAAATATAGTAACATTATATTACATTACATTAAAGTGCATAATCCTTTTTCAGAAATAGTTTATAGTCTGCATGATTAATTATATTTGAATGGTGATCACACTTTTTGCTTCTCTTGATTAATCGTTGGCCTGCATGGTTTTTTCATTTTCCATTTCAAATTTATGTTTCACGCTTTTCACAAAACATAGTTTCAAAACAGCTTTACAAAAAACATGTTTTTACATTAATATTAAGCCCAGTCTGTGATCAGAAATGAACAGTTCTAAGACAGATCATGTGGTTAGCTAACATTCATTTAAGCAGAAACAATGATCATGTTAAAGCAATGATTAGGCAAAAGATAATCATGTGCATTTTTATCCTGAAAATGTTTTTTCATTTGATATTTCCATTTACTTGCATTGGTTTACACTATGTAACTTTTGGCCCTCTAGTGGTTAAAAAATAAAACTGCATTTTGCGGAAGAACATTGTTTTGGTTGTGCTTCATCTCTGTGTGACGGTGCGGATGAATATTGTACTGTTTGTTAAACATTCACTGCTAGGTTTAAGAGATATAACCAGTTTAGATGGAGAGGATCTCAAACTGACTTGCTGAAGATGTTAGAAATACCCATGAACTCTTTCCCTGCCATTGATGATATTTTACCTTTCCGTGTTTTTTTTTTTACTGTTATATGGTAGGCGGCACTATTATGCATTTTCTGAACGAGTAGAGAATCTCCTGAAGCTATTCTAGCTTCATGAATTAATTTTTATCAGCACTTTAATATGGGCGTTTCATACAAAAAACAGCATTTGAATGAAAAGCTGAGGAAATGTAAAAAAAAAAGAAAAAATGTAGATACACTGAGCATAATACTTTGATCGCTTGTTTTTGTTATATTTCACATATCAGTTCTCTCATCTCTGAAAAGCCAAGCCAATGTTGATTCTTGTTTTATTACAAGCTCTTTCTCTTTTTGCAAACAGACTCCTCAAGACATTTCTCAAATGAAAACAATCATGATTAACAATTATAAATTGTGAGCAAAATAATTGTGAATATAAGCTTAACCATCTTGCCACCCTAACCAAACCAAATATCTGCAAATAAAGAGACATCTAGAGATTTTCTCAGATCTGGTCATGTTAAAATCCCCCAATTCTCATAGTATGTACAGTGTCTGTCGGCTGCTTTGGTGAATTAACGAACAAACATAACTGTGATTCAATTTTCTCTTGAAACATTGGGAAACATGATACCATTATAAATTACATTATATTACATAATGCCTTCTCAGAATTAGTATTTACCAATTTTGTTTCATTGTGACACTGCGTGATCAGATGTATTTTTTCCTTGACTCTAGCAACGTAAAAACACATTTCACATTTAAAAACTTTTTCCTTCTTTTTTAGTTGCCGTCATATTAGCGATATGTCAAATGACATTTCTCACAAGCTAATTTTTAAACTTTCCATTCTTCCTATACAAAAAAAAAGCTTATTCTTTAAACTCATATTTGAACTCTGCTTTAAAATGTATCATTTTTAAGATGTCAGAAACAGAGAGCATATTTTTTGGCAGTCCGAACTTGGCTTTCCGTGTCAAGCAGAATATTAGTTTCATGAATCCTGCACGCTGTATGCTGCTGTATTCAGATGAGTGCATCTCTAAGCCCAGCTAGTTTAGAGTGATGTGGATATGGCTGTGAATATGTATGGAAAGACAAAATAAATTTATTCCAAACCTCAAGAGTCTTGCTCTCAAAGAATAAGTTCCTTGTCACTGTCAGCCAGTTCTGCGGTGTAAGTCCCGGGCTGCGTGGTCCTACAAGTGAGAGCTGTGGATGACATCTGTTTCTATCATTTCTCTAATAATACATTGTCATAAGTAAGACACTTTTTTTTTCCTCAAGACTTTTTCTCTTCTCTTAAATTTGTTTGAAATTTGTTTAAATTTTACAGTTTATAAATGGATGAATGAACTTTGCTTTCACTACAAACACTACTTGCATTGGAACATGTTTTTCTGTTTCTATTTGAATAAACCATAAATAATCAAATTTTAATAAATAAATAAATAACTGTTTCTTCAAGCTTCAGAGACAATAAAAGAGATAGATTCGCAGGAGAGACGATAAGATTAGTATCTCATTAATTGAACTTGATTCAAAGGCAGGAGGAACTTGACTCAAAAAGTGAAAATAGTGTTTGAATTTTTGAACTTGATTCAAATAAGTAGATTTTGAACCTTTGGTCATGATTCAAATAGTGGGAATACAATTTGAATCATTGCACTTCACCCAGAAAGGAAAAATAGCATGTGAATAATTGAACTTTTGAATCAAGTTCAATTATTCAAATTCTATTTTCACTTTCAGGGGAAGTAACTTTTGATTGAAATATGGATGATACAATTTGAATCACTAAATTTGATTCAAATAAGTAAATTTGGGATTTTTAACATAATTCAAATATTGGGAATGCTATTTAAATAATTAGTCGACTCAAAAAGTGAAAATATAATTTGAATCATTGAACTTGATTCAAATAAGTAGATTTTGAAATTGTATAATGATTCAAATAGTGTGAATGCTATTTGAATAATTAAACTTGATTCAAATAAGGAGATTTGGGATCTTTGAACATGATTCAAATATTAATGCTATTTGAATCAATGAGCTTAAAATAACAGTAGTAGAATTTGGATTGATAAACTTGATTCAAATAGGGGAAGTTGCATTTGAATCCTTGAACAAAATCCAAATGGTGGGAATAGTACTTGGTTCATGAAATGTGATTAAAATAGACTTAATATTTAGTTCCCATATTAGTATTTGAATCATGAAACAGAGGGAGAGTCATATTTGAGCACTGAACACAATTCAGGATTAGTCAAGTCAAACTAAGTAAATTTGATCAAATGCCCCACGTGGTGGGAGTAGTATTTGAATCGTTGCACAATGATTCAGTCATGCAAGTCTTGTTGTTGAAATGGAAATCCAGCTTCCCTCCTGGGAGACTGAAGCCACGTGCTCTGCTGTAGTGAAGCCACGAAGAGTGTTGAAGACTGACCGTCCGGAGCATGCGAGGACAAGATGATGTCTCAGCCAGCATGCATGGAAATCAACCAGATTTGAGCAACTGAGGTGGTACAAAGTGGTTGCCATGGAAATTCAGCTCTAGTCCAATCTGGCAGAGTTGCCAGAAAGAACCTCGTATCTCGGAACAGATGTTGCACGTCCAGTTAGGATTTTTTCATCTGCCGTCTTTTTCACCGTGGCATAATCACTGTTGCTCATCATATAACCTGTGGAAATGAGTTCTTTGCAGCTGCTGCATGAAATACATCTCATGTTCGTTCTTGAGTGGATTTGACATTGCAGCCTTAGTTTTTTCATCGGATTATCCTAATTGCAAACATAGCATTATCACACATCAATAGGTATTAAACTGATACTTAATATCTTCTCTAACAAACATGGTTATATAGTTTGAAACCAACGCTTCCACAGCACCTCGAGGCAAGGGAACCGAAGGCATAGGCCTGCTCCTGCTCCTTATTCCCAAGGGCTCTTAGAAATGCAAATGCATTCAGATATTTACCAGACTGGCAGAGAATTGAAGCTTGTAGATCACAGCATGAATAATGCATTTTTGTTGTCATTGGTTCTGTAATTTTCCCCCTGTAATAACGAAATTACAAAATCTTGTTCAGTTCTCCAGTCTAAATTTGCTGGGCACTGCTCTGTGTGTTTAACCTTTCGCTCTTGATGCGACTGAACAGTTAATTAAACAGATTTGTAAACTCAATTTTTATCTAAGGCCCTGTTTACACCTGGTATTAAGATGCGTTTGGGCCGATTCAGATCACAAATAGACGACACTACATACAGGTGTAAACGGGGTGTAAAACATTTTGAGCTTGTCCACTTTTGAACACGTCCAGAGGTTGTCGAAAAGACATTTGTCCGGATTGATTTCATAGTGTAAACGTTCATGTGGATGAATGTGTTCAAACAGCCACAAAACACCGTCTACTCTCCGTCTACTGAGCTAATGAGTCAACATTTTAAGTAAGCACGCTTACCAGACAGGTTTTAAACTTTGTCGGCATTAAACCCAAGTTTGGTTTGAAGATGAAAAACGTACCAAGCACAATGTTCTCTCTCCATTCCTGATTTCTAACACACACTCACAGTGTTCGGCTTGTCTTGAAACTGTCGGAGCAGAAACTAAAGCTGATGCTCTCCGTGTGTTTTTCCGTCTACGAGCGCGTTCATATGTAAATTGTGCAGGTTTATTTTCTCCATTAGATCGAAAAATCCTCATACATTTCCCTGCCCATAGAACCTCCCTTTGATGAAATCAGGACAGAAGTGGTTGAGAGTGGATACAAGAGACGGATTAAACACCAGGTGTAATGGGAATGTGTCTCTCTCGTCTACTTGTGATCCGATCGACTAAAACGCATCTTAATACCAGGTGTAAACAGGGCCAAACAGTAGCTGATGAATTTCAACTCAACATTGGGGACAGACATTTACTAAACAGTAAACTATTCAACATTTATCACTTGAAAATTGAACGGGATCCAAGCCTGGTGAAAACAATTTCTAATTTGTCTTTTACAAGAGATAAACAGCAAACATCATAGATTGCAGCTCATTTTGGCGGCTCAGCTTTAGACAAGCTCAGTGCTTATGTGTTTCCGTTTGGGTTTTGAGAATTTAGGACAGGTATTTTTAGACTCTCTCCAGCAGCAGCTACAGTCTTCTTATCGAGGGAAGTCTGCTTCACATCTGATAGACACTGATGAAGACATTTTTCTCTGTACGGCCACAGAATTTTATATCAGAAACAACAAACATGAGGAAATCTAGTTATCGCTGTAAAATGGTGTAGAAAGAGGAGAGAAATGGAGGGAGGAGAAAAAATGGAGAGAGAGAGAGGGGGGGGAGAGAGAGAGAGAGAGAGAGAGAGAGAGAGGGGGGGGGGGGGAGAGAGAGAGAGAGAGAGAGAGGGGGGGGGGGGGGAGAGAGAGAGATGGGGGGGGGGGAGAGAGAGAGAGAGAGAGAGAGAGAGAGAGAGAGAGAGAGAGAGAGGAATGTGCAAGTGCAAGTGTGAAAGAGATGATGTCATCTGTGATTTTAGTCTGGATGAAAAACACTTGCGCCTCATCTATCTATCTCTATCTATCTATCTATCTATCTATCTGTCTATCTATCTGTCTCTCTATCTGTCTGTCTGTCTATATGTCTGTCTATCTATCTATCTGTCTATCTATCTATCTATCTATCTATCTATCTATCTATCTATCTATCTATCTATCTGTCTATCTATCTATCTATCTATCTATCTATCTATCTATCTATCTATCTATCTATCTATCTATCTATCTATCTATCTATCTATCTATCTATCTATCTATCTATCTATCTATCTATCTATCTGTCTATCTATCTATCTATCTATCTCTCTATCTATCTATCTATCTATCTATCTATCTGTCTATCTATCTATCTGTCTATCTGTCTATCTGTCTATCTGTCTATCTATCTGTCTATCTATCTGTCTATCTATCTATCTGTCTATCTATCTATCTGTCTATCTGTCTATCTATCTGTCTATCTATCTGTCTATCTATCTGTCTCTCTATCTGTCTGTCTGTCTATATGTCTGTCTATCTATCTATCTGTCTATCTATCTATCTATCTATCTATCTATCTGTCTATCTATCTATCTATCTATCTGTCTATCTGTCTATCTATCTGTCTATCTATCTGTCTATCTATCTGTCTCTCTATCTGTCTGTCTGTCTATATGTCTGTCTATCTATCTATCTGTCTATCTATCTATCTGTCTATCTGTCTGTCTATCTATCTATCTATCTATCTATCTATCTATCTATCTATCGGTCTATCGGTCTATCTATCTATCTATCTATCTATCTCTCTGTCTATCTATCTATCTGTCTATCTATCTATCTGTCTATCTGTCTATCTATCTGTCTATCTATCTGTCTCTCTATCTGTCTGTCTATCTATCTGTCTATCTATCTATCTGTCTATCTATCTATCTATCTATCTATCTATCTATCTATCGGTCTATCGGTCTATCTATCTATCTATCTATCTATCTATCTATCTATCTATCTATCTGTCTATCTATCTATCTATAGATCTATCTATCTATCTATCTATCTATCTATCTACCATAGTCTGTCTACATGTCTACAGATAGAGAAACAGACTGACAGATATATTCTAGGCAGACTGAGGTGCGTTTATCGAGCAAACTCGCTGCTGAACTGTACGATGCATCATTGAAGACATCATATTGCTAGTCACGACTGTTTGGTCGTTCAACCACGTTGGTTAATGATGTCACGCAAGTGCTGGAGTAGCCTAATAACTACTTTTAATGAATCAGTTTGAGATCGAATTAATTCTATATGTTTTACTATAAATTACGGACATGGCATATGAGTAATATTTCTAATTTTTCTCAGTTATTTTTGCTTTATTTCCAGATTCAATCATAGGCTCGTTCTTACGCATGTGCGCAGATGCGCAGTATTAAAAAACGGTGCTTTAAATCTCTTGACAAACTAAAAGATGTAAATGAAATTTGTATATTCTAAATAAAAAATTTAGATTTTATAGAGAGACCGCTCTCGACCTGTGGTTAGAAGCATATAGTTTCTAGTTTGCATGGAGTCAATACATCCTTAAGTCAAATACGTAAGCTGACATTCAGTACAATCTAGGCTATATCTTTTATTTAGAATACATACAAATGTAATTTACGTGTTTTAGTTTGTCAAGAGATTTAAATGGTTGTTTTTTAATAGTGCGCATGTGCGGACGTTTGCAAATGTACTGCACCTATGATTGAATCTGGAAATAAAGCAAAATACCTTAGAAAAATTAGAAATATTCCTCAGATGCCATGTCTGTCATTTATAGCAAAACATCTAGCATTAATTCGATCTCAAACAGATTCATTAAAGTAAGTTATTACTCAACCAGGTGCGTGACATCATTAACCAACGTGGTTGAACGACCAATTTGCGACAATACGATTTCGGGAAACAGTCGTGACTAAATGCGTCTCTATAGCACGCATTGTGTTTATCGTGCAATTTATACGCCAAAATGAATTTTTACGTGCATATGATACGCAGTTTTCACGTGCATATTATACGCACTTTATTGCGTGTAATACACACGCACCCCACAGCACTAATCCTTCCATGCTACTACCCATATACAGTATCATATGCACGTAAAAACTAATTTGGCGTATAAATTGCACGATAAACACAATGCGTGCTATAGAGACGCATTTAGTGTGATCGGGTTGAGCTAGTTGATTTCTTCAATGATGCATCGTATTATAATAGTTCAGCAGCGAGTTATGTCGTTGTTCTGGAAACGCACCTCTGCTGATGCTGTTTGCCAATGTTCGTTGGAACGATGCTTTTGGGAAACACACGAACGATAGATAGATGGATGGATGGATGGATGGATGGATGGATGGATGGATGGATGGATGGATGGATGGATGGATGGATAGATAGAGGGATGGATGGATAGATAGATAGAGGGATGGATGGATGGATGGATGGATAGATAGATAGATAGATAGATAGATAGATAGATAGATAGATAGATAGATAGATAGATAGATAGATAGATAGATAGATAGATAGATAGATAGATAGATAGAGAGATGGATGGATGGATGGATGGATGGATGGATGGATGGATGGATGGATGGATGGATGGATGGATGGATGGATGGATGGATAGATAGATAGAGGGATGGATGGATAGATAGATAGAGGGATGGATGGATGGATGGATAGATAGATAGATAGATAGATAGATAGATAGATAGATAGATAGATGGATGGATGGATGGATGGATGGATGGATGGATGGATGGATGGATGGATGGATGGATGGATGGATGGATGGATGGATGGATGGATGGATGGATAGATAGATAGAGGGATAGATAGATAGATAGATAGATAGATAGATAGATAGATAGATAGATAGATAGATAGATAGATAGATAGATAGACTCATTTTCTAGTTTTTAATGAACGGTTACAAACATCTTCCTCATGTACACATTTGAAGGGCAGCAGATCTGACCCCGTGTCCCCGGAACCAGCGGCTCCTGGAGCTGAAGCAAATCTGTGATCTCTCTCCAGCAGCGCAGGTGATCCGTGGCAGAAAAGACATACATTTTAATGTCAGTGGACGGCATCTGACGGGCACAGATCCAGGACTGAGGCAATTAGTTTGACTTCCTCTCTTTATCATTCTCTCTTCAGTCGCATGCTCTCTCTCCTTTTGCAACAAGTCATTTATTATCCTTCCTTCAGTTGTCTCCATTTCTCTCTATTTACCTCTTTCACTTTCTCTAAGAGCTATCTGTCAGTCATCTTTTGTTCCTCGTGTTTCTCTTCAATCCTGTCTTTTTCCACCCCTCCTCTTCCTTATACATAATCGTCTCTCAGTTTGTCCTTCAATACTCTCTGTTTGACCCTCTACTTTATCGTTCTTTAAATACGTTTGCTTTGCTTTTGCCTCCTTCTTGGATGTGAATTGTGTGGGCACCGTCAGCTCAGAAATATGGTAGGCTATGGGTGCAGTTAAGCTGTTCTTTACTGTGAAACCAAGCAAATATTATTTTATATTTGTTGCCCATATAGAAGACTTGAAAGGATACCAAAAAATGCTGGGTTGATACTCCAAACGCAGACAGGTTTGATGTTGCCCAGAGGCCAAGACCTCCAGGTTTATTTCACAGCTGCATAGGTGAGACAGTATCTGTGCTTAAGTCTTCACCGCAAAGTGGATATAAAGCTTCTTCAGTTCAGAAGTTCAGTAATAAACAGAGATCAATAGAGTAAATTCTGTATTCAGCTCTTCATGATGAGATTTGAGGAGTGTAGATCTATCATATGCACCCTATATGCCTCATACATATTTAAAGAGTCAGTATACAAGAGTTAGTTTCGGTCCATGATTGGTCAATGAACATTAAAAGAGTTCAGTTACAAGGCTGTCAAGTCTGTGCATTAGTGGGGATTTTCCAGTGAGTCTTTCTGCAGGTTTACATCGTTTCGCCAGTAGGTGGCAACAAGTCAAGGAAGTCGATCAAACAATAGTTCAAATCGTTCTGCATCCGAAATCACATACCTCCCTAAGTAGTTGGCAAAAAACAGTATATGATAAAAGAAGAATGTCTGAATTCACAGTTCTTGTGAGAAAGACCACGCCCCCTGAGGGTTTGTAGGCTATTATACAGCGCTCAGCAGGTGTGACATGCAAAATCGGCAGCTGAGTTACAAATCAGGCCGGCTGGTCTGTTATTCAACAATGTATGTTTTCTCAGTGCGTAAATTATTACAGGTGAGTTTTCGTATTTCACCTTTGTTATTGATATTGTTCTGAATGTCGAATGTTGCTCGTAAAATGAACGCATTTTAGCGTCACAAAGTGAAACCAAACCGTTCTCATATCAGACTTTGAGCACGAAAATGATTGTAGTTATATTAGATGATAATGTCTTAACATTGTATGTTTGCTGCTGTAATATTGAGCATAGGCTATACGCAACAATCGTGCAATCTGCGTGTCATTGTTTACTTTATTATTTTATTACTACAATCAGCACGCAGTTAACCCCTGTATGTTAATTTATATATTAGCCTACTTAATAACCGAATGTTTGCATCTTTTACTGATACTTACAACTGCTTTCTTTGTTTCTATTCTGTTTATAATAGACCACACATTTGTGAAGTAACATCAACTCCTTTGAATAAATAAGTTAAACTGGGATTCCCTCTCGTGTTTCTCTTACCGGAAACACACATCACCATCTTGACTGCATTCATGCTAAACCCTTGAGCGTCACACACGCCCGTAAAGTTCTCATACAAGTTGGCAAACCAGGATGACCTACTTCTTCCGGTGAGATTCTAAAGTGTGCATATGATGGACACTTTTTCTAAACCATGAGGCCATGGGAAACGTAACTGATCCACATGATAATGACAACATGACAAATATAGTAGCTACATTCATACTACACACACGCATAGGATATAACATAGCCTACTTTTTAAGCGGTCGTGAAGTAATTACTTATTCAAAATAAGTACCTACTCGAGACTAGGAGATTTCTGATGCAGCTGAATCACTAAATCATTCATTCAACTGTTCAAAAACTGATTTATTCAGCAACAAAACATTTGACTGTCTTCATAAGTGAGTCATTATTAGGCCATTCTCTCAACCGATTTGATAAAAAAAAACTGCCGATGTATTCAGGAAATAATCAAGCAACTTTTTTATGGTAAATGGTAAATGGACTGCATTTATATAGCGCTTTCACAGACCTAAAGGCCACCAAAGCGCTTTACATATTGCCTCACTTATGAGTGAGCCATTGAATCATTTTTTCAACCGATGTGTTCAAAAGCACTGATTCTTTCGAAAATTAAACATTTGACGGTCTTTAAGTGAGTCACTGGATCATTCTCTCAACTGATTCGTACAAACTGTTGATTCATTCATTAACAAATAAAGTGACTGTCCTTTTGAGTGACTGAATCATTCATTCAACCTGTTCATTCAAAAACATTAATTTATTAGAAAACAAAACAAAGAACTGTCTTTATGATTCATTGAATAATATATTCAACCAATTTGTTCAAAAATGTTTATTCAGGAAAGCAAAAAGGGGATGTCTTTATGACTGAGTCATTGGATCAATATCTCAACTGATTCATTTAAAACCGAGAAAAATCAAGAATGAATCAATTGATTGTCTTGATGTGCGAGTCAATGACTCATTCAATCATACAATTTATTCTAAAACCCAAATCATTCAGGACTAAAACACCATTACTGTGTGTTGTAGGTTTGATTGAAACTATTTTCATTGATGGAGCAAAAAACAGACTAATATTGTTAGTCAATATTAACTTCTTATTTATTTAAATGTTTGCAGTCATGCTGTTCTGGAATATTTAGTTTCTGTTTCTAAAACTAGTTCTTGTGTAGGCGTTACCATACTCTTGAGTCTGACACAGACTGATTTCATTTCTTTTCTGCAAGCTGTGCTTTGTTTTGCAATTCATTGAATCTTGGTTATGCAAAAGGAACCATAATCATTAATTACAGTACACTTATAGCCTGGCTAACGCCAGACCCAATTCTCATTGAGACTTGGGTCTGGGAACCACATGTACATTTTCTCGTATTTGAGGCGTGGTTTATGATTGCCCGGCGCCGTTTATTGGGTGCTAAGAATGTCTTTCAAATGCGCCTGTACGTAGCTCATATGCAATCGTTTCAATCATAGACATAATAAATACATAGACGCCCTATTGGCCGCTTTGGAGCATTGCTGCGATACGTCAACGTGTCCGCCATTTTGCGGAGGGCAAGACTGCGCTGTGAACAAATGCTAGTAAACGGGTGAGCTGCGGTTTTCCTGGATAAAAACAATAATAACGTTTACATCTATCAGCCGATTTCAGTGGTTTGCACGTGGTGTACGTTACTATTACTAATTATATAATTACCAAATACAACCAGAAAAAAAAATGTTCAGTCTTGTTTGTGAAAGGTAATTCCCCGAGACCTGTTTTCAATTGTGTGGCGACTTGTACAGCCCCAAGCAGCGCACAAAACAGGCATTTTTCTCTATTCCCATAATGAGAGGTATGGGCAAGTTGCCCTCCTTGATATGGCGGCGCCGTTGACGTACGCTCCAGCATCCAATAGGGTGTCTATGTATTTATTATGTCTATGGTTTCAATTATACCAGATGACGTATGTAGAGCGACAGAAATTAGACAAGGAAGAAGACGATGGGTAAGATATTTTTGTGTAAACAATGACGTTCAGCGACTATTGCCGTTTGTGCAAGATAAACATGCGATAGCTTCGCGTCTGCTGCCATGTTGAATCCATAGAAATAAACAAACTGCTTCGGTGTGTCGCATAGATGTCGTCATCGTCTTGATCCCTCCCCGTTCTGTGATTGGTTCCCTAAATGAGGCGAAAATCTGGCCCATGGTATCCATACTGCCTTTCAGCGTGAATAAAATCGTGCTGCGGGAAGGCAGCATGGGGAAACCCAGACTAGTACACTTAACCAAACACAACCAAATGTCTCTGGATGGCATAATGACACTGTAAATGTTTGACAAACAGGACAAAAAGTTTCATATTGATCAAACATATGTCAGTACATTTTTCCCCAGTTTGTACAATCTGCCAATATCCAATAGGTCACCATAACCTCTGTAAAATCATTTTTCTTTGCAGCCACTGCAGGACACTGACTCGTCCTTTGTAAAACATTGGCAAGTGTTAAAGATTGATGCTTTGATTTAACAAGGAATTGAAAGTCTTGAGAAATTGCCATTTGCTAAATTATTCTTTTCTGCCCGAGGTCATATACCTTTTATGGCTTAATATATATGAGAAGGAAGATGAGAGGAGGAAATAAATGCGGTGAAGTCCTGTCTGGGACCATTTTTCCTGCAGTCGCGTCTGATAGTTATGAATTCTGTCAAAAATGACGGGATAAATCATCCTTGAATGTTAGCATAAAGAAGCAACTTACACATAATGCCGGTAAAGACTTCACAAATAGAAAAGCAGAAAGCAATAAGCTTACCAATCTATGATTCTGAGGACATTTTGGCAGAAATGAAAAGATGTCTATAAAATTTAAAACTGTAAAGAGGTGAAACTCATGTTTATGCAACTGTTCCTTGATGAACACATTTTCACCATCATCCAGAAAAGAGAACAATGTGCTTGAGTTGTCCCTAAAGCTGATATGCTCCCTAATTCAATTTTCACCCCTACACGATCCAATTTTGTCCCATTAAGGTTGGGATACATGTGGTGCTTTATACAAGCTCATCATATGAGTCTGAGAGGTAACCCATCAGTCTTCACCAAACTATGTCAAATTGACGCTTACATTAAGACAGCAATAAATAAACATATTTTAGTTCAACAGGACTTTCATCACTAAAAAAGACCAAACATATTTCTATGATGTTCGAGTTTTACTTTTTTGAGGTCCATTATTGAAATATTGTCCTGCCAAAACTCTACAGTTGATCGCATTTATTATTGCCTGGCACTAATAGGTAATGTTGGATTACCCAGCTCTCGTAATAACATTAAAGCAATGTGTTTGTTTCCCAGGTGTGACGAAATGGCCGGTTTGGACATACACACCATTCAATGAACCCGCTTTTCCTTTAGACCCTTTACTGAGCTGCTCCGCGTGAGGTGAGATGATGAGGCATGCTATTAAAAAGTGTTCAGTCAGCAATAATCTGATTCATTTCTTCATTTATTTGCTAGTGGATCTTAATCTCTCATGAAACCTCCTCCTCTAATGCACTGAATGACTGTAACGGAGAAACACACCGCTAAACCAGCAGTGCTTCTGTCTTCTGCTCTGTGTGTGTGTGTGTGTGTGTGTGTGTGTGTGTGTGTGTGTGTGTGTGTGTGTGTGTGTGTGTGTGTGTGTGTGTGTGTGTCCTTTCATTGTTAAAGATGAAATGTCACAACTGGTATTGCCTCCTCATTTTGTGTGGTTAGGAAATGTTCCAGTGAGTGTTGCAAAATGTAAAAAAAAAAAATCTCTGCACTACACAAAGATCTGTGGATGGATGATAATATATTCAGTGCCAGCAACAGAATAACATACATTTTAATGAGATTACAAATGTAGTCGTCATCCCCTTCCAGGGACAGAATGAAATCCAATCTCATTTTCAAACTCAAAAAGGAGCAATAAAAGCGCGTTCCAGGACTTCAGTCCCATTCATGCAGTCTCACCCCCGGGGAGAACACTAGTGCTCATTTCACCACTGCTCCACATAAGATGCTTTATTTCTCAATGTATCAAATAGAGCTGTTTTCATACAAGGTCTGATTTATATTGATTTTTAGGAAAGCTGTACTATATAAATAACGGAAAACAGAACACCTTTTATTTATCATATCAAAGTCGCTTTAATGCATTTAGAAATATGCCAGTGCTTGTTTTTCTTTTTCTTTTTAAATACGAAAAAGTGTCTTCCTTTTGTAGGGCTATACTTCATATGTTTTAATTATATATTCCTATAATTCTGAAATGCATGTTTAATTTGGTTTGGATGGCATTTTGTGGGCACAAATATTAGAAATACATTTAAAAATATTTGTGAGGCGTGTATAACTGAGGCGTAATTAACATGCGAAAACTATTCAACAAAAATGACACATTCAGACTTTGTCAAGGTCATTGTGTAAATCACACATAAATGTGATCTCTTTATTTTTTTTATTTTTTTTTAGTATTTTAAAAACGTCTTCATGGCCTATTCATGACTTAAAAAGATCAGGATATTTTATTAATTTATTTATATAGGCCTATTACCTTGCAAAAAATTATGTTGTGTATCACGTGCAAGGTAATTAGTTTAGGACTTTTTTGCTGAAAATTATAGGCCTATATATATATATATATAAAGCCTATATATTTCTTTTCTTTTTTTGCTAAATTTATTCTCTTTTGTTTGTCACGTCGACATATTTATTTGTCACTGATTTAAAGGCTCTTGAAAAGGTAGGCTAATAGACTTATGTTTCTCGTGTTTTCAGAATAAATTCTCAAGAATTCCCTCGACTTCCATTTTTCAATCTGGTGGTTGTTTTCGCTCAGACCATCGCCTTATATGCTGAGCGCTGGAGAATCAATATGAAATGACTCTCTCTGCCACCTTATTAATAATAAAACAATACGTCTTCACGTGCGCGTTCACGTGCGTTCGAGGCGCTGGAATAGAAACGGAATCCTTTATGTGCATCGGTTCTGGCCATTATTAATTATTGCTCCTTTTTAACTGATGCAGATATGAGTTATATAGGCTAAATTAGATATAAAATATATTTTATAAGGGTTGCAATCAGGTTCCTACACCAATAAAAACAACACAAATCTCTTTCAAACAGTAACTGTTTTTATTTAAATACTTCTTTTTAGCAGTCTATTTTATATACCTGTATAATCAATCTGTTAAAGTATCTCTTTTTTCATTTCACATACATCTCTTATTTTCTTGTATGGTTTTGAATATTCAGGTATTTCATATGCAACATCCCCAAACGAACAAACAACGAACAAACATCTTCTGAAGGCAGTGAAACGTGGTCTATGCCTTGGCAACATCAAATAAAGCTAGCAAAATTCACTTCATCCACCTATTAATGTCAAGGTCCAGATAATTTCGTGCTACGATACTGTCGGGAGAAGTACAGGCCTAGTGTAATTACTGCGTCATAGAGTTATGAACCACTTGCACTTGATGTACTGCGCTTATTTTATGGAGCTGCTTTATATGTTACACATTGATATATGCAACACGGACACTGCCATGTAAAGTGTCGCCTTTATACTGTTATGTGTCCTACATAAAAAGAGACAAATATTCTTTGAATGGAATAGATAACATTTCTGGAGGGGAACAGCAACAGTCAACTCACCTCACAGCCTTTTCATGGCTACATTTGACAATTATTTGTTCTTTAATAAATCTTTTAAATATATTATTTCTCTGTTCTCGTAAATTCCATTAAATATATGCCTGTAGTCATTCCTGAGGTTTATTTAATATTATTATTATTATTATTATTATTTATAGCTCCCTATATTTTTCTGGATTGGTGGTTCATCTTACCCCAGCCATCAACACATCCATATACTTGGCTTGACTAAAATAAATTTGATAAATGAAAACTAAATATTGACAAAGAGCATATAAAACAAACTGATGAGAGAATTTTCCTAATATATCTTTCTATATGATGGCCGTTGACAATGTGAAAAGCCTACAGTAATAATAATAATTCATTCATAACAGACGATAATGTTATAAAATACTATGCTTTCAGAAATTCAGGCCGAAACTCAATATCTGATAAATATTTCATGTAATCGACCCAGAGTCAGGCGAATGTGCTTGAGCATTCCCAGAAGACTTCTTCTTGCCATTGTCTCTTGCAAAAAAACGTCTTGATCTCCAGATGAAATAAGCATATAAATCCATTTGGGTGAGGATGAATTTTGATCGTCATTAATTCTTCTTTTATTCTTGTGTTGATGGTTTATCTTGTGTCTTCCGCTCTCTCTCTCTCTCTCTCTCTCTCTCTCTCCTTCTTGATTTGTTCGCCCTCTCTTCTGTTCCCGGGGGTTAAAACTGCATCCACGTGACGAGAGCCGTGAGCGCGCTCAGGATGAGCGTCACGCAGAACGGAACCGCAGATCTGCTCGCGCCGTTCCCTCCCGCACACAGTTCAAACAAGCTGCCGCGAAACTCCAGGTTTCTGGACTCTTTTTTCAGCTTCTCCCACAGATCTGTGGCTCCTTCCTGACAGTCTGCCAGAGCAGTGGTCGCGCATGAGTGGAAATGATCCCAGTAACTGCAAGTCAAATGTTTCAAAAGAAAGAAAATCAATTTGAGCTAAACATATGAGCTATTTCCTATTATTATTATGATTGCATTTTTTAAGTCCTAAGTCCTAATTAGTGAAACTAAAAATAGTATGAAAAGCAGTTTTTGGATTTGCATTGCTTTCAGTTTGGAAAACGCTCAATTTCGGTTTATGCGTTTGTGATTTGTAAATAAAATGGAACGTCCGTTTTCATTTGTAGGCTATTTAAAGCACGACAGAGTTATGAAGTAAACACTAGGCCTATTTTATTAGAAAATCAACATCGATTTCGCATGCATTTGAATATGATTATTCAGACGTTTTGGTTGTGTGCGTTTGAAAAGTAGGCCCATTTAAAAAGAAAGTTACACCAATATAAATAGCTACAATTTACTATAAAATTATTAGAAGCTCTAATATAATTCATATAGTCTTATGCACGAATCCTTCTGGCAACTGAATGTCCTCATGAAGCCACGTGAAGGAGGAGAGAGGGCACGAGGGAAACCCGAGTTGTAATGCGGCTCCACAGGGAAAATCTCCATATCACGTGACTTGCCCACCTCATTTCTCTCTCTCTGCGCCCCACCCCCTTCCTCCAGCCCATCACTTATTCATTTATTTCTGGAGGAACACACACCCTCATTCTAAACCCTGCATCTACAAATTGACATGCGCACGGTCACAAGTAGCCATGCTCCAATAAAATTAGAATAGAATAAAATAGAATAGAATAGTTCAATAAAATAGAATGTTTCCAAAAGGAAATGCTTTCAAGTCAGAAAAAAAATAGTGTTACATTTCAATGTTTTGCTGGAGCTTTGGTGTGTATGGAAATGAAATTGCAGTGTCAGCCGCTTTGCACATATCTTTTTATAGCTATCTAATATTGTTTAATACGAAAATATGATTAAAAACTGAATTATGCTATCTAAAATCGGGAAGAGTATATCCAGTAACTGTAATAAGATCCGGTCGCGTTTTGATTCTCTCAGTTGCGGCTGTAAAATCACCGATTATATTATAGGGCGGATCGCTTACAATAATCGTGCATTGCCGCCAGATCTGATCCAATTATGGATGCTGACCTTCGCCCTTGGCGTGTAGAGATGGTTCATTTAATTGTAATTAACTGGTGAAATGTGAATAGCGCATATAGCGGCTGCACGGCTCTATTTCTGCTGTCGAATTAAACAAGGGCCCCTTGTGCCATCTGGCCCCTGTTCTCTCTCTCTCCCCACCCTCACACCAGTATATTTCATCTGTTGTGTGTGTGTGTGTGTGTGTGTGCATGGTTCCCTTACGTGCAGATGGTCTTAAGGTTTTCCTGCTCGTCCAGCTCCTGTGGATAGTTGGCCATGTTGTCTCCTAGTTGAAGCAGGCAGTTGGAGAAACCTTTGAACACTGTTTCACATTTCCCAGCCGCTCGAACTGCCTGCAGCAGATAGGCTGGAAAACGAGAAAGGATTATTTTTTAATGTATCCTATTTAAATAAAATAAAATAAAAACCGATAAAACATCTTCTATCATCTGACTCTTCCAGAATAGCGTTCATTTTTTGGAAAATTGAATTTGTTGCGATAAACTCAGACTATGCTCGTTCAGGATTTTTAATTATTAGCTGTTGTATTTTCTGTTCTCCGCTCAGTGTGTGTGTTCACGAGAATAATGTGTGTTGAGCATGAGGGTGGCGCGCGTGGACAAACGATGATGTAATGGTGTACATGAGGGTGGGGTGTGTGTGTGTGTGTGTGTGTGTGTGGGCTTGTGTGAGGTGAGATTTTCATTCTGAGTGATTTGTACTCCCCCTCCCCTTTTTTTTACACATCTAGAAAAGAGTCTGTTTTTTGATGACAGATCTATTAGGGGGAAAATGAGAAGATATGGACACGGATGCTCTCCTTCCCACTTCATTTCGATCTTTATGTTGGACTGGAAAGTCACAACCTGATCAATTGACCAGATCCCTTTGCTTAACGAACCATGAACGCCAGTGGTTTCTCAGGTTCGTTAAACAACGAGATCTTGAATTAATTAAGTTGTTGCAATGTCCAAATCAGGCCGTGCCTCTGCCCATTAACCACAGTATATCACACACACACACACACACACACACACGCACACGCACAAGCACACGCACACACACGCACGCACACACACACCTATATGTCCCTACATTATCTACGTTGCATGTATGTGTCCCTATTTGTATGCAGTACATGTTCTGCGTCGATACACTACAGTAATAAGATGTGCATTATGTAGTGTATAAGTGCACTATATTCTCTACAATGCACCTAAATTGCATTATATCCATTTCATGCTATATGATCCTTTAGCTATTAAATACAGCGTATGCTATATTTCCCTGTATCCTATTATATGCATGTATAGCCTACCTAAATAATTTTACAGTTATTATATGATAGGCCTATGTCCAACATTTTTGTTATACGTTGTATATGTGAATTATAGGCATTATCCTACATGTCGTTAAGGCTACATTGTTTAATAGGCTATTGGTTATATGTATTCCTATTCTACAATCAATATACGATAAATACCAAACGAAAATAAAATAAAGATGCAATCTTGGTTGTTATTCTGTATCTAATTTTTCGTAAACTGTAAATAGTCTCTGGCTGATGCCATGCAGATGAAGCACAGTCGTTTCGTGCATTCTTTATCGCCCACAGAATAAAAAAACGCCTCTAACAATGACATAAAATATAATGCACACTTAAGACGATTATATTAAATTAAGGATAATATTGATTTCAGACATAGTGGATTAAATGTGTTACTGAGTAATCCCGCACAGATGAAAGCTTGCATAACGAAATATCAAGCTATAACTGTGATATCGCGGACAGATCGCCCTTTTCTTCAACACGAAGGGTATAAATTCAACATTACAACCATACTCCTACAAAATACCATACCGAGAACAATTAAATGCGTAAATGCGCTGCATTGATTTATGGTATCGTGCATCCTTAATATTTTTTTTATCAAAATAATTGAAATATTCAGACCTCAACATGGCGGATATGAGGATGCGAAATACAAAGATGCTCATACAGATAGCTATGTAAAACCATTTATTAATGGGATGAATGATTTAATATTTAAAATCTCGATGTCTTTGTTTGCTTTACTGGAATATACAGTCACAAAAGACAGCACTGCGAACAAGCAGTGAATTATTAAACCATTTCGTTGTAGGCACGATGATCTATATTTAGAAACCACCGAGCATCTAATATATACTCACCTATCCTACTGTACTAGTGGTCACGAGTCACGACCACTTTACTAGACCCTGTCAGTGTCAAGCATAATCTGTTCAATGAAGTCAGGAGGGGGTTATGGCAAATTAATGTAGTTCAACTAGGTAACGGTACCAGCTTTTCACAAAAAATTACATCGCTACTGATTTCATCCTAATGCACAACATTTTCATGGCAACAGCACTAACAAGAAAGACATTTAAAACGCACAATATTACAAGAGCATGTCCTGCATTCCTATGTAAATTCTAACAATTCTACAATCGCACACCAACTAATGTTCGCGAAATTATAATTAAATGTGTGCTTGTGTAATTTGTAAAGAGACACATGGGACCATATAAAACGCATGATTCATCTATGAAACTTAGCCTTTGCAAGTTAAATCTGTTACATTAATGCATTTATTTTTCAACATTTTTTCAATATTGGTGTGAATAATTCATTACGGAGAGGATCGGGCGGTCCCATACTTTCACCAACTTGCTCCAATGCGATTTACAGGGCTTTATTTCTCGGAACAGTCTCCAACACTGAATGGAGAGGCGATGCACTATTACCCCAATGTCATGCATTTAAAATACAAGACCCAGATCTCAGTGGCAAGCCTTTAAATCGCAGTCGGGACAGTAGCACTGCAATTAAAATATCCACCAACATACAACCAATATAACGGCATATAACGAAATGTAGGCACCCTTTAATAGCCTTAACTACGAATTAGAAGTGTCAAGTTTACTATGAAAGAAATCAAGATTAAAAAGGAAAAATCAGCCCATCCCAAAATACACTACGACAGAAATAATCTACTTACCTATTTGAACAGCAAGAAACAATGAAATATATCTTCCAGACAAAGTTAATCCCATCCTACGTCCAGAAAAACCATTGGAGTATATACAATTTTAGATTGTTGTGAGGGGAAAAGATTGTGAAATGTGCGCGCTGAACATCGCTGTTTAGTTCTTGCAGATCTTCCGAAACTCTGGGTTTTTCCCGCTGTCGGAGAGGCGCAGAGAAGTGAAATGGTGCACCCCGTTAAGAGAAGGTGGTAATGCCTCGTGTGTGTTTTTTCTCTCTCCCTGCTTCACGCCCACATCTCAAGCTTGACGTAAAATTCACCGTCGGACTCCCCACTTCTCTATTTTCTCATTCGCTAGACCGGGCTGGCCCTCTTCCCTTCTTCTCCCCCTCTCCACTGTACTGGTAATTCAGGGATTGCGGAGATGTCCACATATATCTGCTCTCTGGTGGTCTCACCTATACACCCTCCTGCATGAAGCTCACACGTGGACCCGTGACCCACATATGGATGCACGTGCAGACTTCATTACTCCAGGGGGCTTATGAGGAATTTTGACAGATAGATATCTCTCAGTCGGCTTGCTTGTGGTTGGTTAGTCTATAGGCCACATACTTCCTTTTAATCGAGATGACTGTGCTGCATTGTGTAGCCTAAGATACATACAGTCATTTAGGGATTTGTAGGATCATTTATGGAAATGTGACCCTGCCCTGCGCAGATGCAGCAGTAGGCGATGATTAATGAAGTGGCCCCGTTTTTTCTTGAGTCTTATTACCTCCGCACTAATCGTTATTGATGATTTGTGTATGACTTAAGCACACCAGCAAGGTTATCAAGGTCTGTCTGGGGTGAAACGAGGTAAGCAGACTGTAGTATTTTGAGGATTATTAACGGGATACTTTTGGTGCATCGTGAAAATTATATAGCCAACCTGTATATCGGCCCAGAATCTTAACACTTTTAACACCTGAGATTTATATCAGGGCAAAATATTTTTGCCACACCTGCCAATGGCCGCTGACTATAGAAAATATATATTTTTTACCGACTATGAAACTGTTTTTGCAAAAACAGGCACTTATAACACTGAAATTGTATATAGGCCTACCAATGCACCTGCACTATTCTCTATCCAATTTCGAGACCACAGCTCACTAGCCTAGCTAATATACATTAAAAACATTATTAAAGACAAGTAAACAGTCAGTAGCAATATAAAAACGAATAATCTAAAAGCAAAGCAAAAGCAGAATTAAATAGGCTACAATAAAGATACAAATGAAATAAACAGTGCTTTTCAGGTTTTAGGTCTAACAGTAGTTTTCAAGAACAGACATTTAATAAAGTAGGCTAAGCAACTGTAAAATAACTGCATGGTCTTCACTGTATAAATTAAACATCCTTATTAATTCATCCTTATTAAATGTACAGAAGTTACTCAGTTAAGAGCAGTGAGTGATTTATTTCTTTGTCCTTTGTCGTTTGATTAACATTAAAAACAGACAGCGGGAATATTAGGCTGTTGTCACTTATCTAAAATAATGAAACTGTACATAAGCTTTTACTTTCTCAACTGCTTACGTTCACTTAAGATATAACTGACTATGTTTACTAGGATAATGCTATTTTTTTAGATAATTTTGTGTGAATTTGTAAAAACATGAAAGAGAGCTCAGTTTAGTATTCTCGCTGTGTGAGACTTCGGAAGTTTTGACTTTCCACACAGCAGCATAAAGCTTCAAAAAGTATTATTTTTTTATCTTTTAAAAACAGTAATGGATATTTTTGAGTCATGAACAATGTGTTTAAACAAGTTTCAGTTGTTTAAATTCACAAATAATTTGACTGTATTTATAGGCATAGGCTATAGTTGTACCAGATGACATGGAAAGTGAACTGAGTTCCATAGTTGAACAGTTTTTAGCAGTATTTTAGAAAAATCTGCTGATATTTATTTATTTTATTTTTTTAGAAAAAAAATATATGAAAGGTTTCAAACCTAAAATGATGCCATAGTATTTTTTATTAAGACGCCATTTAAAATAGTTTTCTGTTCATTTGTTCAGACAGTTGCCCCATCTGACATTTTGGGGGTTTAAGATAACAAAATATAAAATATTATGTTTATTTAAATGTACTATAAATTAATTCAAACTAAATTGGGTATATAGGCCTAGAATAAAGTGATATATATCATGCATTTATAAAATTATTTTCAAAGGAAATAATGCACTTGGGCACAAAAATATGCACGTCATGTCATTGAAAATCCTTTAACATAACCACCTATAACACATAAATAAGTTGATAAAGATGCTCAAAGAAAAAAATATAAAAAATCATACTTTACATTACAGTATCCATGTTATATGACGTAGCATGTTATAATCTGGAGGTATTATTACTGAAAATGATATGGAATCTGGAATCATTTTATATGGGCTGAGATGAGCTACGTTACAACCGAGAGAAAGATATGATGTCTGTATCACTGGAAAAAAAAAGTTCTCACCCGCTG